>BMAV01020129.1:56537-72637 GCA_019973955.1 Trichonephila inaurata madagascariensis
CTTTTATAAAAAAGGCTTCTATAATAATAATATTTTGCTTATATAAAGTAAGGACATCTTCAGAGAGTCTGAACTAAGAGTTTTGAAAAATTCACATTATTTTCAGAGTTACAACCATTTAAAAAAATTATCGGCGTTTTTTTTCTTAAAATTTCTCCCCTCTGTTGTAGTAAAATATGGATAAATCCACTTCTAAGTTATATATTTCAAAAATTCTATTTCAGCTTCTGTACAGAGGTCTGAGCTATAGACAGGTAAAATATTAGAAAATAGAAGCACTTTTCATAAAAGGAGAATGTTTTGAAAATGGGTCATTCTATGTTCATTTTTGTCAAAATATTGTACTTAAATAATTTTTTATTGTAATACTATCCTTAAAACAGTTTTATATACGTTTTCTAATCTAAGTGACACTAAATATCATAAATATTATCCATTTATACGCTTTTGGAAAATCACGGTTCCGAACGTAGTCGGATACCTTAAGAAAGTGAAAAAAAGGTCGCGTTCAGCGATAAGATTTTAAAATGTTTCTTAATTTTATTAAAACAATATAGAATCCATTTGCTTAATATGCTCAGTTTTTTTTATCCGGCATAGTTGTATTAAGGAGATATTTCATATTTTTTTTATGTTGGTACATCTATTATTTAGGAGTTCTTGTGAATAACTATCTTTAAAAAATTTTGATTATTTAATTTATTCTTTTTAATCAGCATTGCAAATTTGCTACAGAGAAAAGGCTCAACTTTTTATTGAATTCGATTTAAGAATACTTAATTAGTTTTTGCGAGATATTAAAAGGAAAGTTTACTAGTACTAGCATAATATGGACTGAAGGGTTATCGAGAATGGAATTAAAAAAGAAAAGTACGTGTATCTCCTTGCAAAAAGTACTTCACTGCACTTATATGTATTGTTTGCTCGAGAATATAGCAGAAAAAAAACTGCCCAAATACCCTTAAACAAAGGAAATGTACTTACTTTATAAAGGCATAGAACACACACACATTTGCATGAAAAATAAAAATTAACGAACACATAGTATACAGTGATTAGCCTGTTCAGACACACCTCAGAAAAATGCTCCATGAAGGCATAAAGCAGTGTTTCTCAAACTGCGGGGTGCGCCTCCTTAGGGGGCGTGATAACTCTACGAGGGGGTGGGGTGGGGGTGAGCATCTCAAAAAGTCGAAAACAAGGTTATTTAAAAAATTATCAATTTAGTGAAAGTAAACAAAAAATACATTCTGGCCTAATAAAAAATTAAATACACATTTACACTGATATAATACACTTATAAATGTATCAGTACTGCACAGTGTATTTTATAATTAATTTAGCAATACTAAGTCAAGAACAAGTTAAATGATTACCAGTGACCCCATGGGTTAGTCATTAATAAAACTATATACAAAAATTAACAGTTGTCTTGATAATTTTTTTGTTCGGTTTATAATTAATCTCTTAACTGCAGATTAAAAGTTATGCTATTCAATCCCCAGTGCCACAGTTTTCCACGTAGGCACTCTTATGTGAAAGGAAAAAGGGGGTGAAAAGGAATTATTAAGTAAAAACTTCTCTGAAATAAGTAAATGGTTCGCAAATTGTCCTTTTTTTTGCATTCCAAAGCTTTCAGAATAATTCCATGGATAGCAGTGTACATAGAAGATCGTACTTTGGAAAGACGTATAAATTCATCCAAAGCAATTAACGCTTCGGTTGAACGATACGTTTATATACGTCTACGGCTTTTAAGAGGTTAAAGTCGTAGAACGTTTAGCGTCAAAATATAGTTTTATTAATAATACATTGTTATTCTATGAAGGAGGGGGGCGATGAAAATCTTGATTGAATATTGGGTCGCAAATATTGAAAGTTTGAGAAGCACTGACATAATGGTATCGTTTTGGATCTTCGACCGGCAAAGGTGTGGCCGAGTTATCGAGACTCCCGGGTTATCGATTGCTGAGTTTTCGAGACTTTACTGTGTATGTTTAACTTTTTTTTCATTTAACCTTGCCAATTTAATCGCTTTCAACGTAGAGATGAGATCAGTTGCCAATAGCACTCGTGTTGTTTTATAGTGCAACGTTAGATTAACTCTCACTCTCACTCACTCGACGTAGAGATTTATGGTTCATTTTTTATTCCCCTCATCACAACAATTAATTTTGGAAAATAATCTCACTTTTTAAAATACCAGAAATAATTAACATAAAAGGTAAGATAAATGCTATTTGTGATTGAGGTACAAAAACACAAATGCATTTCGAATAAACCAGTTAAGTGAAATCACCCCAAACTTTATTCTTTCGTTCTAATTTTTCGCTACATTTGCTGTTGTAATTTATTTTAAAATATATCGTTCCATTTCTGTGGCTGCATTTTATTTCGTACCAATTTTTAAGAAAAATCTCCAAAATAATTGTATACTTTTAATTACTTCATATTTTTTATATTTTTAATTGGTGCATATATTTTCGTATTCTATAATAAGTTTATTAATTTTTTCCAAAAAGTTTCTTTTAAATACATATATAACTTTTTCTTAATAATAGCCTCTAAGTTCCTCAATCAATTGGTCCATTGTGTTTTCTATTAAGTACAACATATCACTATTAATATAATGTCAATATTAAATATTTGTAAATGCCAATGCATTTTACTAAACAGAAAGTTTTGTGATTAAATAAAGGCGATTAAAAATAAATGTAATTCGTAATAAATACTCCTTGAGTATCAATACATTCTACATAAGGACTCATATCTAGAGAGAGTAGTTGTTGTTTTTTATTTCTTTTAACGACCTAGAGAATTTGACAATCTTAGAATCTTTGTGTACAGTTAGGATAAAGAAAAGTATTTGTGACAGTTCCCTTTTTTTCTCTTACATAATGACCTCAATCCGCTGGGAGAAGCCATCCCCGCATTTGACAGTTCATTTCCATTTCTTGACCTTGACGATACCTGAGTTTTGATGTTGATGAAAACTGAAACAAAAACATTTCTATAATAATATTTAATCGTTTTTTGATAGCTTAATTGCGTCTTAAAAATACTGCTGACTCATTTCTTTAGTAATTATTTATATTNGTCTAACGCTGGTTATTTAAGAATCAATCCCTTCTCCTTTTATGAAAAATGCTTTGATAATAATGTTCTGCCCATATACTTAGGATTTCTCTACAGAACTTAACAGGGAATTTTGATAAATTCATATTATTTTCAGTTACGATTCACATTGAAATAACAATTGATGTTTGGGGTTAAAATTTCTCTACTTTGATATATTAAAATAGGAATAAATCTCCTTCTAAATTATATATTTCAAAAATCCTTGTTCGGGCACTGTATAGAGGTCCTAAAAATGTATAGGCAAAATATTTTTATTATACAAGTATTTTTCTGTAAAGGAGAATGTTTTGAAACTGTAACTTTTTCTTCATTTTTCGCTAAAAAAATGTGCTTAAATAACTTTTTACTGTAATAATATTCTTAAAACAATTTCATATGTATATTTTAATTCAAGAGACACACTAAGTATAAAAAAAGTTATTCATATATACGCTTTCGCAAAATCACGGTTCCGAAAGTAGTCAGATACCTTAAGGTATCCGACTATGTTCGGAACCGTGATTTTAAAAAAGCGCATAAACGGATAATTTTCATGATATTTCGTATCACTTAGATTAGAATACATGAATAAAATTGTTTTAAGGATATTTTGACAAAAAAAAATAGTTAAATACAATATTTTGGCAAAAAATTAACTTAGAATAATCTTTTTTCAAAATGTTCTCCTTTTATAAAAAAATGCTTCTAAAAGAATCATATTTCTCTCTTATATAAAGTAAAGACTTCTCTCCAGAAAGTCTAAACTAGGATTTTTGAAAAATTCACATTATTTTCAGAGTTACCGCCATTTGAAATAATTATCGGCGTTTTTTTCTTAAAATTGCTCCCCTCTGTTGTCGTAAAATATGGATAAACCCACTTCTAAGTTATATATTTCAAGAATTCTTGTTGAGCCTCTGTACAAAGGTCTGAGTTATATGCAGGCAAAATATTATTATAATAGAAGCATTTTTCACAAAAGGAGATTTTGAAAATAGGTCATTCAATGTTCCTTTTTTGTCAAAATATTGTACTTAAATAAATTTTTATTGTAATAATATTCTTAAAACAATTTTATATACATTTTCTAATCCAAGTGACCCTAAATATCATAAATATTATCCATTTATACACTTTTGCAAAATCACGGTTCCGAACGCAGTCGGATACCTTAAGCAATTAATTAATCATGCTTATTCCAAAACTTTTTTTTTTTCAAAAAAGCGAAATCCTTTCATTCATCTGCAAAACAACTCTTCTCTGTACAAAAGCAGTTTTAAAAAAAAAATTGACCTGACGGGGAAAGAAACCGTTTTGTTCCCATTCAAAAAGAAACTGGAAATTTAGCCATCAAAAGTCACCTCAGGGGGCGTAGCGCTAATTTTTTCCACCCGACATCCAAATCACGCCCCCTTCAGGAACGTGATGTTTAACTTGGGGTCCCTACGGAACGCGCGCCAAAAAGAACTGAATGCAAATCGGAAGCACGCCAAAGAAAAGACGGCACGTGACCCCTGAAAAAGGAACCCGGTGTTCATTAGCTTGGCGAACGTTGGCGCGCTTGGCAGGGGGACACGTGACCCAGGACGGCCAGAGGGAGGGTGAACAAAATATGTAAAAAAAAAGTAGCAAACGATCTGTAATCATTCCCCAGTGGATGTAGAACATCATCTAATATGAGTCACATATGGGTAAGTATTTAAAAACAAATATCAGGAACAGTGGTTTTCTCTCTTTCGTATGTAAAAATTCTCTGAGGGGTCAAGAGAGGAGATTTTCTGTCAACTATCCTAGGGGCAAAGGTTTTAATAAAAAGAGATTTGAAGCAAATAATCGCAGTTCCTTCGCGTGTTTTTTAATGAAAACACGAGGGGGAATGTGTTAGAGGAACTAACAATTCGGGACGCTTCGGCCTCGAGGGGCTTGGGAAAGTTATGGAAGTAGAAACTATGCGTTTGAATTTGTAACCTTTATTTGATTCTTTTGAACGGGAAGACAAACAATATGTTTTATTCTTTGGATTTATGCATAATTTTATTCGTAACATACAACGGAATTTTAATAACACAACAATTGTTACTGAAAAAGTGTAATACTATTTTATTATTTTGGATAGTTATTACAATTAAATTTTGTCTTCGTCTCAGTAGCGCACACAGGAATTTTTCAAGGGGGGGTCCGGGGTTGAAAGTTCACCATTCTTGTATCATGCTATTTTTGATTTTGTCGATTTTCAGGAACAAAACACAGTAAAAAACTAATTATTGAATAAATAATTAGCATTAATTAATAAAATTAATCATTAATAACTAATATTTAAATAAATTTTACGTATTACATACTTAGAATTATAACCAATCGGAAAAAAATCAAGGGCTTTGGGGGGGGGGCTCCGGCCCCCCAGGCCCCCCCCCCCCTTGTGTGCGCCACTGCTTCGTCTATATATATGTAGTATCGTTGGCTGGTGTTGTTGTATCTGTTTGTTTACCAGGGGTTTCACAGAAAACATCTTCAGAATTGAATTTCAACTTGTTTATTTACGCTCACATAACGTAGGTGGACAATTCACAGTTGTATTTCACAGATATTTGATAAGAACACGAAAGCAGACGCATATAATAAGCGACAAGCATCAGCGACATTTCAAATGACGAACACAAAGACAGGGGAAAAAAAATCACAAGATTTTTGCTTTTTATGCCCGGCCGTGAAGACGGTGTGACTATTTTGTAATAAGAGCTCTGATTGGTTAAAATGGGCGGAAAAGGGATTTCTGATACTAGTTGATTACGATTAAGATTAGGGCGTTAATTTTGAACCAAAGAATTAAAGCTTGTTTAAATATTATTAAAAAGAGTTAATTAAAGGGATGCTAGAGGGAATTATTACACATATATATATAAAGGAATGGTTTTGTAAAAGAGGAGAATAAGTTTTTTGAATACGAAACATAACATAGCAACTCGTTTCAGTAACTTTGAGTCTAATTTTCTTCATTGCGAGTATAAAAAATTATTTTAAAGATTGAAATTTTTTTTTCAATTAATACAGTAGTCCCTCCACTTACGATGTCTCTATTTACGCAGATTCATTTTTTTATCACGCTTTACTCTTCAAATGTTTATATTTAGTAAACTTATCTGCAATGAGCACAATGTTGATGTAATGAAAAAAAAAATTCTTGAACAATAGATATATTTTTTAAAAAAGTTTTATTATATTTTACTCTGGTACTAATATATTTTTAATTATACTAAACAACTGGTCATTTCGTTTATAGACGCTTCTTTCCACTGATGAAAGGGTAACGTGAAAGATTAACATTTTCAAAACCTTGAAGTTTCTTGATTTCTTTAAAATCAATTTATCGAAATAAATCTTGCAACAATGATCCTGCAAAGAGAAGTGGCCGCGGTAGCCAAGTGGTCAAGGTATCGGATCGTGGCTGGCTTGTCACGAGTTCGAGCCCAGTGCCACTAAAAACCCGCTGTGTAGGGCAGCGATGCACGTTAAATCTATCGAGAGCTCAAACGTTCTCCCGTTGGTGTGGTGTGGTGGAGAGGAGTGTACCATCTTAGGTGTCATCCACGTCACTTGACCATGGTTCAAAATTGCGTGGTCCGTCGCCAAAAGCCCTCGTGTAGCTGAACAGTGCGACGTTAATGTTCACTCCCTCACCCTGCAAAGAGAATGTCATGTTTAGTTTTCTTTTAATCATGTAATT
Source organism: Trichonephila inaurata madagascariensis (assembly GCA_019973955.1). Lineage (NCBI taxonomy): Eukaryota > Metazoa > Arthropoda > Arachnida > Araneae > Nephilidae > Trichonephila > Trichonephila inaurata. The sequence continues at coordinate 63,379 of BMAV01020129.1, forward strand.
AATACTGCTATAAATCAATTTTTTTTTTTCCAATTTAAAGCAAAACTCATATTATTGCTTTGTTCTTCAAATTGAGTCAGAAGTTTACACACCTTAAAAATCTACTAGCATCGCGCGTGAATTCATTGTTTATTAACATCGCAATACGATAATAGATGAGGGATACTGACGATATTGACTCATAATTTTGAATCACTGTCAACTGAGAGGAGGTAATTGCCCACTCTCCGAACTTCCACACCATACCAACGAAAGGGCATTGAGCTTCATCAGATTTAATGTGTATTAGCTTCTTCACATGTCTCAGATCTTCAATGGCATCATGACTCTAACCCACGACATTACAAATATAATGTCTGATTGCTCGGCTATCGCCGCCACTTGGTATCGCGAAAGAGATAATGTAAAATGTAGGGAAAACAGTTAATTCTCTTCTTTTAGGTATAAATATTTCAATTAGATTTCAAATTATAAAACAAGTAATATATAAAAAAAGTTTTAAGTCAATTCCCACTTAGGTCAACAAAGAAAAATTTTGTTTTAGTTGATGTTCTCCTGTGTGTATTTTTTTTTTATCCTGGGATACATATGAAATACAAGTGGAAGAAGAACAGAAACATACAATACACAAACAGAAGAATATATAGACATTTATTACAAATGATGGTCCCAACATATAACATAAGGGGTGAGCTGCTTTCCATTCGAGACGGCAATCCATTGCAAGCGAAAGTCCGACATCTTTTCCCTGAAGAAGATACAGCCATGCTTTACTCAGGATTCGAACCCAAACCCACTCGATTACAAGCCGAGGGTCATACCCACCATACTGGCTGGGCGGATTGTTTGAGTTACTTTTTATAAAGTGGCAAAATAGAAAAAGATTTTCCTTGCAATTTTCCAATTTCTCTTCTATATAGGGTGTTGTGGACTATTATTTACAATACAGATTGAAGGATAAAGAAGTTTTTAATGAGTTAATTTACGTAAATTGCAAATTAAACAAAAAAAAACTTTTTGCATATCTCAGCTAATTAAAAAAAAAAGATATTTGTTAAATTTTAAACCTGTAGATCTAATAACTGATAAAAGGGGTTTTTTTTTTATTTATTTATAACTCCCCGTAACTCTCTTGTCAGTCGATTTTTGAAAGCACCTTCCTAAACTGAGCTCTGCTCAGCAAAAGTGACACATTGTTACAAATTTTGTGTAATTAATGCTTAAAATAGTGTAAATAATTTATATCTGGAAGTGTAATACATTAATATTACTTTTTGTTGTATTTATTTTTTGTTAAAATCTTGCCACCCTCTTCCTTCAAAATCTAGTTTTATTATGAAATAAAAAAAATAGTGATTACACTGATCAACGGAATAAATTAAAAGCGAGCGTGCACTGAGGCATGGCGTAAACAAAACAAATGGGAAAGCTTTGCTTCAAACAAAAAAGATAAATATATACTGTCACGGGCTTTTTTGCAGATGGCAGAATTTTTTCCTACTTTCTTGACAACTATCGTTATATTTTGGAAACTTCACACAATATCTTTATAAATTATAGACTACGTGTTATTCTGATGTATAAGCTATATTATTGTAAAATCTCATTAAAATCCAATCAATTGTTTTTTCGTGAAAGACTACCAAACATCCGAACATACTTTCGCATTTATAATATTAGTAAGGATATAGGGAGATTGTGAACTAATAATAGGAATTGAAAAAGGAACTTAGATACTTAAAAAGTAATTTTTATTTAATTCTTCTCAGCATGTTTAAACTATTCTTGTTAAAAAAAAATACGCAAACTAAAATATTTTCAAAATTAAAAAGATTAGAATTGAAAAAGCCGTTCACATTTATAAAAACGAACTCAATTTTTAAAAGATTTCAGCGATAAATTATTCATCATTGCAGCTCAACAATATTGTGACAAATCATAACCTACTTCTTTTGCTACCCTAATGCTACGATAGCTGAAGAGTCTGTCTCAGGGGAACTCCCTATAAGCCACCTGTCCTTTAACCCTTTGATAACGCACTAAAAAGCTCTATGAAACATGAAGTTCACGTATTTGTAGCTTCTATACTTCAACCTTATGGTTCACGGTATTAAGCGATATAGCAACTACTAAATATTTTTTTCGATTGCCAATCGTAGAAATCGTGTTTGTTTTCTGCACTTTTCCATCTGTTTTATTGTATTTCGAACGCGGAAATGAATCTTTTTGAAGAGCAAATATGCATCCCCTCGATTATATTTCTGCTTGCGTAGCCACGGAAATAGGTCTTCAAAAGTTAGAATAAATATTAACTCATTCAATTGCCACAATTGAAATGATTTCTGTGTTGTGTGAAATCTGCTTTATGACGTGTGCTTATATGCCATTGAAATGGTTTGAAAACGATTTTTATTTTATTAAATTGTCGATTTTTATCCAATAAGGCTGAGAATTGAATGTTTGAAATCGTGTCTAACCAATATCCTGTTGTTATCATTGTATTTTTTTTTTTCAGAAATTTTTAATAAAGGGACTTGTTTATTTTCAAAACATTTCTTTTGAAAATTTTAACTTCTTAAGGTATCCGACTACGTTCGGAACCGTAATTTTAAAAAAGCTCATAAATGGATAATTTTCATGATATTTAGTGTCACTTAGATTAGAATACATGTGTAAAATTGTTTTAAGGACATTTTGACAAAAAAAAATTATTTAAATACAATATTTTGGCAAAAAATTAACTTAGAATAACCTTTTTTCAAAATGCTCTCCTTTTATAAAAAATGTTTCTAAAATAATAATATTTTGTGTGCTTATATAAAGTAAAGAGTTCTCCAGAGAGTTTGAACTAGGATTTTTAAAAAATTCACCTTATTTTCAGAGTTACCACCAATTGAAATAATTATCGGCGTTTTTTTTCCTTAAAATTTCTCCCCTCTGTTGTCGTAAAACATGGATAAACCCACTTGTAAGTTATATATTTCAAAAATTCTAGTTAAGCCTCTGTGCAGAGGTCTGAGCTATATACAGGGAAAATATTTTTATAATAGAAGCATTTTTCACAAATGGAGAATACTTCAAAATTTGGCCATTCTATGTTCATTTTTTTGTCAAAATATTGTACTTAAATAATTTTTTATTGTAATGCTATTCTTAAAACTATTTTATATACATTGTCTAATCTAAGTTACACTAATTATCATAAATATTATCCATTTATACGCTTTTGCAAAATCACGGTTCCGAAAGTAGTCAGATACCTTAAGCCGTTTATTATTCAATAAAGATATTTTCAGTATCATTTTTGCTAAAATAAAACTAAGAAATTCTCTATTTTAATACTTATATATTATTATATTATTTTGTGTTATAATTAGATCTTTTTCTAAGTCTCTGTTTCGGTTAGTAGGAAACAGCACTAAATTTGTTGGATGCGTGATTTGATGTGTTTCTATGTACACATTTTGCTTTGGATTGTGTTGTTTTTCATAAGTATTTTATTTCTTTTAAATTTGTTTAAAATGTTTTTTTTTTTTTTTTGTCTACTGAAATTTTGTTGAAAGTCTATAAAACTCTAATTTTTCTACTATCTGGAATTTACACTACCGATTCGTAAAACTAAAACTAACTTTCGATTTGTTCCCTCACAAAATATTTTCACTTCCGTTTAATATTTTTTAGCATGAAAATTCAATGTTTTTTCATAAAAATTTGTCATAAAATAGATATTATAAATGAATTCAGTTTTGAAAAAGCATTTGCTTTTTTTCCCCCAAAATTGTACATTTTGTCTCCTTTAAAACAACGATGTTCTTTATGTATTAGAGTTAATGATAATATTATGGGATTTCAAAGTGATATATCTCAAATTACTTTAAAAAATGTCAACTTGAACCGTACGGTGTATGGATATTAAGTTGTTTTTTTTTTTAAAAAAAAATCTTTATTACGCTTTAACAAAATCAATTATAAACTAAAAGTTTATAGCATATTCAAAATATTTACATCACATTTTTTTTTAAAAAAAAATGTACTGAAAAGCAGCATAATACGAGTGGATCATTATTCTCAACCCTTTTGCAAGTAAAGTTTAATTATTTAATCTCTACGAAGTGGCGTACACAAGAATGGAGTATGGGGGTTCAACTCTCCCCTCATAGACCAAAAGACTTTTATTTTTAACCCTAGAGATTGCTGCTCCGCTCTTTCTCATCTACGTGTATTTTTAGAATGTAACCCTTTCCCCATTAAGAGGTCTATGTACGTTGCTTACTCTAAATATTCTCGACTCCTAAGTAAATAGTTCTCTCTTCGTTTGTTGTTTATGGAAATATGAATACATAGAATATTATAATTAATTATAATCTCTATCTATATATATTAGGAGAAAAAAGCGATTCACTCATCATGATGTCTCCAAAACTATTAGACTTACAGAGTTGAAATTTGACAGGAATGTTTCTTTTGTTGTGTAGAAATCTGCTAAGAACGCGTTTTGCGAAAATCAATTTCTATGGAGTTTGCGGGGCATTGTAGACAAAATTTTCCATTTTTGGCCAATAACACCAACAAACTTGAAATTTGGATAACATGCTTATAGTCTTGAATAGAGATCCGCTAAGAGTGAGTTTTGCAAAAACCCACTCTCGAGGAGGAGTTGCGAAGAGTGACAGGGGGCATTACAGATTTTAAAAAATTCCGTTTTTAAGTTATTAAGTCCTACAAATTTGAAATTCGGTAATTATGTTTCTTTCGTTGAGCGTGAGTGAGTGAGTGAATATTAACGTCGCATTGTTCAGCTACACGAGGGCTTTTGGCGACGGACCACGTAATTTTGAACCATGGTCAAGTGACGTGGACGACACCTGAGCTGGCACCCCCCTCTCCTAACTACCACACCACACCAACGGGAGGACGTTTCAGCTCTCGACAGATTTAACGTGCATCGCTGCCCTACACGGCGGGTCTTTAGTGGTACGGGGCTCGAACTCATGACATGCCTGCCATGGTCCGATACCTTAACCACTGGGCTACCGCAGCCCTTTCTTTCGTTGAGCAAAGATCCACTAAGAAATGGTTTTGTGAAAAGGACTTACAAGGTTCCCAATCGACTTTTTTAGATGGAAATAATAATAATAATAAAAAAAGCTCCTGTTTTTTTAACTATTACACCAACGGATTTGAAATTTGGCAAACATATTTCTTGCTCCAGAGAACCGCTAAGAACGGATTTTGCGAAAATTCCCAAGAGGAGGGAGGTAATGGGGCATAAGTGATAAATAAACTTCCGTCTTAGAAAGTCCGTCCTATCCTTTTTAAAACCAAAGGCGAAATCAATAAGAATGTTTTTCAATACAATTAAAAACTTAATGATAAGACTCAAAACGATTTTAAAACAATACGCAGTCATTCAATATAATGGAAAACCCAGGAAAGTGGTAGAGTAACTGCTGGTCACTAATATTAATAAACATTCTCCTGCAATGTTTATTTTGTCCATATTGATATTTAAATTGTACATAAAATATATCATATTAATTAAATAAACAGATGAATTGAATCAAATTCCCTGAATAGTCATTTTAAACAAGCAGTTTCAATGTCTTACGCAAACTTTTAAAGAAATATTTTTGGAGGGCCGTCGTGCACCACGCGAGAAGCATCCATCACAAAACACCCCTCATGTTGTGATTGTCACGCTTCGCATCACCAACCACGCAACAGGAAACGGAGATTGCAGAGATAAACTCCGTTGAAATCAGCAAAGGCAACCCCTCCGAGGGCCCTTTTTCCCTAAACAGTCCCTTTGATAGACTCTGGGTGACAGGGAGCCAACAGGCTAGGGAAGTCAACGTTAAACTGGATACAAAAGTGTTTTCGATTTAAGAGATCGTTCTGCAGATCTCTGCAAACCCCCCTTTCATAGCCCATGATGCACCTGGAGACATATTTTCACACGGATTGAGTCGTCAGAGCTCGCGCGTATGTATACATTATCCTGACATAGAACGCCGTATTATGCTTTGACTTCTAAATGTACCATTATCCCTTGAAAGAACTTTCGGCCATTGTGAAAATGACGTTGAATTGCTCACCTCTTTTGTGTTGCCGGATTCAGAAGTGGAATTTTAATAAAGGAGAAGAGGGAGAGAAAAAAATGGTTAGTGTTGCGCAAAGTTTGGCTGAAAGAATGGCATCAGAGACGGTTATGTGAGAATTTTTATGTGAATAGCAAAATAAAGAGGGTGAAAACTATTTTAATAATACGCTTAACTTGGTGACCTCTGTTTTTCATACTTAAACCCGCTTTGTGAGTATGAGATGACTTTGAGCTTTTCGGTTGAAGTCTCTATAGAATTCGTGAGGGAAATACGACGTGTTTACAAAATGCAGAAAAAGCAGAAGGATTTCATTTGCATGACAAAATAATTGGGAGTTTTGTATGGTTTTGCTTACATCAAAATTTTCGAAGCTTTAAGGCTTAAATTAACTAACCATCTAAACGTTTGATTTACCTTCTTAAATCTGCTCTTACCAGTAACGCACACAGGAATTTTTCGGGGGGAGGGGGTCCAGGGTCGAAAGTCTACCATTTTCATATCATATTCCTTTTTGATTTTGTCAATTTGGGGGAACAAAAAACAGTAAAAAACTAATTATTGAATAAATAATTAGCATTAATTAATAAAATTAATCATTAATAACAAATATTTAATTAAATTTTATATACTATATACTTAAAATTGTAATCAATCGGGGGAAAAAATCAAATGCTTTGAGGGGAGGGTCCGGATCCCTAGGACTTCCCCCCCCCTTGTGTGCGCCACTGACTCTTACCTATCCTTTGGGATATAATAAAGAAAATAATCTAAAATCAATGAAAAGTTCTGTCTGATAGTATTTTTCGTCATATAGCATCTTTTCGTTTATTTTAGGAAATCTTTAATGAATTTTCCAATTCGAAAAAATAAAAAAAACTTTTGTAAAAATCAAAGGAAAAATAAAATCAAACAGAAACCCTTATTATTTTTAACGGATTATTTTATTGCTTTTTCTTTCAGAGGAAATAATAAATTTATGTTATTTTGATGAGGTAAGTAAAAATTCAATAGGATTGCTCATAATTATGCTCTCGAGTCTTAATCGGAGCCTAAATGACTAATTTAATCCTCTTACTAGCTTGCTTCCTAAAGAAAACTGCAGTCAAACCTCCCTATAATGAACCTCTCTTTCGCGAATTTCTCTATTTTGCGAACTTTTTCCTTTAACCAAGAACGTTTTACAATTTTCTTCGTAAAATAACCTCTAAATAGCAGTCTCTTGTGATTCAATTTATTCCCCTCCCTATTTATAAAATATTTCAGGACATTTTTCAAATTATTCATTCTTTTAGCATATTTTATGGTGATCCGTGACCTTGGAACTGCTTTTAACGGGTGCCTAACTCACCTAGAACAGTGAAATTGTCGTAATTTTTCAAAAAAAAAAAAAAAAACTCAAACAAAATTAACAGATTTTATTAACAATTAAATGTAAGATCGCAAAAGGTAGTGTATGCTTAAAATTACTGGTTATAAAATAATGCAGATTTAAAATTACTTGTAGATTTAAAATTAGAAAATATCGTTAAAAGATTCATTAATTTTAATATACAAATATTTTTTAAATTTGAAAATATAGTGTATTCCTGGACAATGTTTTTTTTCTTTCTTTCTTGTTTTCCTTGCAGATTTCTTTTTGTCGGGTTCTTTTTGATAAAATTAATAGATATTAATTTTCAAAAAAAAAGTGTGAAGGATTACCTTTTGAAATAATATATGGTGTTTATGAATTTTAAATTTGTTTTATGTGGTCTCTAAAATAGATCCCAAGATAAATTTTTAACGAATTTTCACTACAACGAACTTTTTTTTTCCGGCACTTAGCGATTTCGTTAAACTGGCGTAGCTAGTCCTAAGTGGGCCCTGTATCAAAATTCTTTGGGGGCCCTTTTTTGGAAAATAATGAAAATGATAACAAGAATAAAACTTATTTGAAAGTGTTAAAATATTGCACATGTGTTGGGACCCCTGTAGCTTGGGGGCCCCATATCATTGGTACGGCTCATGTGGCGGTAGTTACGCCCCTGGGTCCGACTGGAAGTGCATAAAAGAATTAAGCGAAAAAGAAAATTTAAATTTGGTTAGAGATATAATTATTTGAAGTATTGTTAATTAAAGTACATAATTATTACTGTAAGAGATGTTAAGATATACTAAACTTAAAAAAATACAGATATTTTTTCCCTACGATTTTTGTGTGAGAGCAAATAGAAAATTGAGAAGAATGCACAAGTAATTTCTTTGGTATGGAATCAATTGCTAACATGCTCACCCACTTCTTATTTTAAATTATATTAAAAACGCCTTAATTGAAATATTCGACATTGCGTGAAAGTCAAATTTCTCAAAAGAATGCTTTTTTTTATACAATAAAATATATATTCTACAAATCAATGATTTTTAAAACAAAAGAAATATATATATATATACCTATTATTCGTTCTTCCTTATTCAAAAATAAATAAATAAAAATGCATAATCCTCACATATCAAAATCATTTGGTTTCCAAACATCTCATGAAAGAAGTAGAAATAGTTCGAAAATCTCAAGACAAAAATGGCGACTATACAGTTATTTTTAAACTTTTATATCTACCGACGCGTTACTTATAAGTACCACTCACTTTAAAATAACATAGATTAACCAATTTTACGAATATTCTGACAATAGTTAGCAGGAATATTCTTTGAAATTCACTCTTACAAGATATATGGCAGCACGGTTTCTATTATGAGTAATTTAGCGGGGAAGGCGAATAGTTTTATAGCAGAAATTGCGTTTATACAGCTGACGGTGTTTTCAGCGGATTGCAAAGCTTATCATTTTTGTCCCCCCCAAAAAAATAGTTAATGTCGAAAGATAAGTATCATTTTTTTTTTTTTTTTTTTTTTTGTATGTGTTAATGAAGACTTTAGAAAACGATTTGTATTTTAAGGGATCCGACTACGTTCAGAATCGTGATTTTAAAAAAGCACATAAATGGATAATTTTCATGATATTTAGTGTCACTTAGATTAAAATACATGTATAAAATTGTTTTAAGGACACATTTTGACAAAAAAAATTATTTAAATACAATATTTTGGTAAAAAATTAACTTAGAATAACCTTTTTTTTCAAAATGTTCTCCTTTTATAAAAAATGCTTCTAAAATAAT
>BMAV01020129.1:84644-99418 GCA_019973955.1 Trichonephila inaurata madagascariensis
ATATTCTAATATAGTAATATTCTAATATAGTAATATTCTAATACTCGTAGAATAATATAATAATACTCTAATATAACAATATTCTCAGTTATATAAACATCAGTAAATATTGTTGTGCTGCTGAATTATCTCAAAACGTTTTATCATCAATTCAATTTATTTATATAGCCGCGGTAGCCGAATGATTATGGTCATGAACTTGAAGCAGACTTTATTTCAATCAATCCTGGTGTCAATGAATATTTTCCGACTGGGTGGCGTAGTTGGTTTGTCGCTGGCCTGCGTCCAAGGTTGCCGGTTCGACACCAGCCCAAGTGGGTGGATTTTCATGATGCAGGAATTCGACAACGGCCATGTCGTAGGATTATTCAGCACGTAAACGATCCCTTGACATGCCCATTTGGCTAGGGTGCTCTCGGCTAAATGAAATTCCAAAGTTCAATTTCGCATCGTCAGAGCTCAGGTGCCTCCCCATAGAAAGAAAACTGGGCGTCAAAATTACTTGCGGCAATTGGTATCGCCTAGTGCCGAAATAAAAAGTGATACCAGTTCCTGGGGAATGAACTAGGTCTGCAAAGGTAAAAAAAAATACCAATACGCAGCCCCATTAGAGAGGAAAAAGGAATATTTTCCATTTATGACTAATGCCACCTGCCTGACGAAGATCGAGGCCAGCGAAATTCATCGCGGCTAAGGACCAGAATTTTTACGCCTGTGTTATCCTTAGCTTTGAGCACCAGTGGATGAACTGATTCACGTTAAATCTATCCCGGCTTAAAGTCCCCCCGCTGGCATGGTGTGGAAGTTAATTCAGGTTCAGAAGTCCGCACGTAATCCCAGCTCAGGTGTCCTGAGCTGGCTGTCGGGACCGTGGCTCAAAATTACAGGTCCATCACCAATCGCCCTCGTGTTTCTCCAAAGTTTCTTCTTGTTAATAAACAATCAATTAATACCGGAGCAGGAAAAATCTCATCTAACTACACCTGCGAACTCCAAGTCATTCATGTAGCATTGAACGAATATTTAAATCTCCAAGATTCAGAGAAAGCTGAAAAAATAATCATATTCAGTGACTACACAGCTGCCCTTCAAGCGATTCAAAAAGGAGATTCAGTGCTTGTCCTGAGCATACACAATGTTCTTCACAACATTCTCAGGTTAAATAAGTGTATCATACAATGGGTAACAGATCATGTTGGAATTGACGAAAACGAGACCGCTCATGCCTTAACTAAGGAAGCATGAATACTAAAACAATGATAAACAACTTTTTGTAGTCACTCTGAACGGTATAAACTCAGTGACAAGGTCTAGATTCAAAGACAAAACTGTAAAATTTAAATACCAAATTTCTGAACTACCCATCACAAATAAGGCTTTAGCGAATATCTTTACCAGACTCAAAACATGCCACCTGAGAAGGATGTAAATTCACAAAGATGAAAGAACGTACCTGCAATATGGGAACTGCCCTGACATAGAACTGATCCCTGACCACCTGTTCTCTTGTCCTTCCATTCTGGCGATATTACAGCGAATCAGTGACTATCCTCAGGACGATCTGCATTTGGACAACTGTCTGGACATTGCCTACGTGGTACACAAGACCTTTGGTAATGCATGAAAATGACTTTCTATTACCATAAACACGACAACCAACCAACAAAATTAAAATTAGCATTAAAAAAAATTTAATAGCAATGTAATCGATACTTGTGCAAGTAACCATTACACTTGTGACGAATCTATACACGTCCTTTCAATAATCCTCTTGGGGAATCTTTGGGCTAGCATTCGCGTTTAATTTACAGCCATCTCTCTCAAGTAGAAACCGTGATATTTAGATTATTTCGACTATATAAAGTCAATATAAACTCGGAGTTTTTTAATTCTAGGAGAAGGATGTAGGAAGCAAACTACATTCGCTACGCAGGTGAGATAGAATGAGGTTTACTTTCGCATGTGAAGATAAAGAGTGGTGTTTGCCACTGTGTTGAATTAGTGGATTTGAGGTTGGTAATCAACGATAGATTAGGTTGAATTAAATAAGTTAGTTGAGCTTCTTTGCTTAATAATCATTGCTTTCTCCGTACTACTCATTCGACCTTCACTTAGAGAATAGATTGTTGTTGATTAAGTTGTTTCACTAAATAAAAAATTGTGATTATGGAAGTCTCTGGTTCTGCTTTCATGCCTCCCACATCCTGAGATAGACAAGACGGTGAGGAAGAAACTTCAGGTGCAAGTTGCTCACACACTTTTTCTATATATATTTTTTTTATAATTATTTTTCTAAAATAAAATAAGTACAGCTCAGTTTGGAAAGCATAATATGTTTTCAGAACTTTAAAAAAAAAATAGTAATAAACGTATTTGAGATAACCCTTATTGTGTTCCTAACAGTATTTCTGCGAGCATGTACAAACATCGAAGGGGAAGGGAATGGAAATGAGACATCAAGACAATTCCCCGCACCCTTTTTTCACAACAATAGGAATATTCAGCACCTGCTTGAACAATGTTTATTATTTTCTGTCTGCGCATTGTAAAAAAGGGAAAAAATCACCCCTTTTCTTCTTTCTATTACGCAACTTCATTTGCGCGTGAGTTCTACCTCATCTCCGAATAAATTGCTTTTCGCCTAAATAGGTAGGTGTCTGGAAATGTTTTTCTCGCTCTCCCTACCGTAAAATTTAATTTTAAAAAAAAAAGTGATGGCTCCGTGCTCACCCCGACACCTCTGAGCCATCTTCCCTGCGCAAAATAGTCTGCGCAGGAGATAGAAAGGGTGATATCGTACGTTGTATTGAAAATGATAGAGCTGTGTACGCACTACTTTTTCCCCTAGAAAACATCTGCTCCGTTTTGTGATTTTTTTTTTTTTATTTCCTATTTACTTGCTGTATTATAATTCATTGATACTTTTGTATGAGTGCATTATTTGAATTGTTTCTATTGTAATAACTGAAATCTCCAAACAATCTTTATCTATTACATACTAAAGTATAACGGATACAAATATAGTATTTTGTTGTTATGTTTATTATTTTCTCGGCCCATTATACTGCACAGATTGCATGCATACACGCAACGGGATGCATAAATTATTTTCTGTTAAGTTTAAGGGAGGTACTTTTCCTTCTTTCGAACATTGTAATTTTGATTCCTTGGCAGTTTTGGGTGATAAAATTGCAGTAATTAAAGTTGAATTTGTTTACCCTCCATATCCTTGCAATTCATTTAGTTTCTATATTAAATCATGTATCGTCAATTCCTAGGACCGTTTTCATTAAATTTCAGATATTAGTTAAATGGAATGTGTGTTCTCCATTTTTACTTTTGTAAAGATAAAATAATTTAATGACATTAAAAAAAATGATTAAGTTTTTTTCGAACACAATAAAGAGATTCTAATTTAAGTATAGAATTCCATGTATTACATTAGTTTGTAATTTGGAATCTTTTACTGGTTTTGTTCTCCATTTACGCGGTTTCAAGGTCTTATTATTATTTGTAAACATGGGACACACAAATTTTGCTTTCAAAATGTTTTGTTCATCGGTTTAATACAGGAAATCCCGACATTAGAATAAATTTAAAAAATATATCGATTAACTAATTTGATATTTCATGCTTCGGTTAACTTGAAAACCTTTTCGGGTTACTTTCAAACCATACATTCTAAAATTATTTTTTTTATATACCATGGTTAGCGTCTGGTTCTTTTTAAGAATATAATAGCATTGATCTTATTTCAAGAATCTATTTTCGACTCAAGTTATATATTTAAACGCTTACCAGTACTTATCTTTGCATATATTTTACTAGGGTTACATATTGCCATGCTTTAACTCATCTATTACATAATTTCATAGAATTTTTTTTAAAAAACTATATATAATAATTAATCTTTTAAGGTATCCGACTACATTCGAAACCATGATTTTAAAAAAGAGCATTAATGGATAATTTTCATGATATTTAGAGTCACTTAGATTAGAATACATGTATACAATTGTTTTAAGGACATTATGACAAAAAAAAATTATTTAAATACAATATTTTGGCAAAAAATTAACTTAGAATAACCCTTTTTCCAAATGTTCTGCCTTTTGTAAAAAATGCTTCTGTTGTATTAATATTTTACCTGTATATAGCTCAGACCTCTGTACGGAGGCTCAACTATGATTTTTGAAAAATTCAAATTATTTTCAGAGTTACAGCCATTTGAAATAATTATCGGCGTATTTTATTAAAATTTCTCCCTTCTGTTTTCGTAAAACATGGATAAACCAACTTCCAAGTTATGCATTTCAAAAATTCTAAATGAGCCTCTGTAGAGAGGTCTGAGCTGAATACAGGCAAAATCTTAATACAATAGAAGCATTTTTTACAAAAGGAGAACATTTGGAAAAAAGGTTATTCTGTCAAAATATTGTATTTAAATAATTTTTTTTGTCATAATGTCCTTAAAACAATTGTATACATGTATTTTAATCTAAGTGACATTAAATATCATAAATATTATCCATTTACACGCTTTTGCAAAATCACGGTTCCGAACGTAGTCGGATACCTTAAGAAATAATTCCCCCAAAACAGGTAGTAGAACAATTTATTTTACTTCTAAATCCATGCACATTTTATGACGATAATAACAAATCAGAAAATTTGTCTCAAATAGAACAGGAAAAAAAAGTATCATTTAAACGAAAATATTACTTAAATAAATTGTTAGATAGTATTAGAAACTAATTATTTTATTTTGAGATATATATAAAATTTACTTACTATTCTCAGAACGCTTTATAATTTTCTCTGTCCTATTTTTCATTCTTTTTTGTATTTATAATTAAATTTATTTGCACAATTTAGTTAAAGAAAATTGTCTTATAACTACAGAATGCATAATTAAAGACGTTAATTATAGTAAGGAAGGACGATACCTAAATGAATTTTTATCAAGTCTTCCATATTGTATTTTGTTCGTGTCTTCAAAAATAATAGTATTAGTAATAATCGTATAAGTCAGCGGTGTATCGTGCACCCCCGCAACCCCCGCACTGTGGGGGGCCCAAGGATTCTAGGGAGCCCAAAGCCTTACTGACGTCAAGTACGTATTAGGGCTTGGAGCTCAAAATTTTACTTTGAAGGGAGGCCCTAATATTCTCCGTTATGCCACTGGCAGTGGCGCACACAAGGGGGTGTCCTAGGGGTCCGGACCCCTCCCCCCTAAAACCATTGACCTTTTTTCCGATTGTTTATAGTTCTAAGTAAGTACGTAAAATTTAATTAAATATTTGTTATTAATGATTAATTTTATTAACTAATGTTAATTATTTATTCAATAATTCGTTTTTTTTATTGTTTTTTGTTCCCGAAAATCGACAAAATCGAAAGGAATATGATACAAGAAAGGGGGGCTTTCAAACCCGGGACCCCCCCCCCCCTTTCTTTGAAAAATTCCTGTGTGCGGTACTGGCCACTGGTATAAGTGTATAAGTAATATGTGGCTACTTCTTTTATTTCGAACAATTGCTTTCGGAAAAATTAAAATTCGAACTTATGATATGATGGGTTTTTTTCCTGCAGTATTATGTTCAAAGTAATTGTTTTTTACTGTATAATGCGTTTTTATTTTCTGTAAAATTTCATTATTTTAGAGATTAAATTTAAGAAAAGAAAAAACTTGCAACTTTGATAAGTTGTTTATGAAAAACACCTTGGATACTTAGTCCACGGTTCAAAGTAAAAGCAAAATTTAAAAAGAATAAAAAAAGAATCCACTATACTGAATCCCATCAGAATATTACAATAAAACAAAAATAAAATATGGGAGGGAAAAAAGATGGGAAATTATGACAATGACAAGGCTTTATTCATATTGCCATTAATACTTTCTTTCTTTTCTTGCCCTCCTTTTGTGTGCAAGGCTTATAATCACAATTCAAAAATCTTTTCGAACAATAAAACAGCATTATACAAACAACAAAGCACAAACTTGTAGAAATCAAAAACGATAAAAACCTAACATATGGTCCTCAAATGATTTCACGTGTGACTCTGTCACATAACAACTAAGTTATTCTTTTCTGCCGATTTACAATAAAAATCGTTTGTCTTTAGCATCTGTTGCCAGTCACGCCATGTTGATTCTTTTCAAGTCAGGTGGAAGAGTCGTATGTATCACCTTCTCACCAACTGCCCATCTGTGACTTTTTGACTTGATGGCCAGTTCCCTTTGAACGATCCGGTCACGATAGGTTATTTTGCACTTCTGTTTTGTGAGTGAAGTACTTTGCAACGGTCAATCGTCACTCTATATAATGGCTAATATAGACTTCAATGGATGTAACAATAGGTAAATATAGACTACCGAATTTCTCACGAGTCAATTCGGTTGTTGCTGCCTGATTTGTTTTTAAAGGAAAATGGCATTTGAATCAGAGAACACAAGTCGGAAGTATTTTTTTAATCAGTTGGAAATATATTTTTTAAAAATATATTTCCAATTGATAAAATAAAAGAATAATTTTTAATGTATAAATAATAATAAAATGTGTAATAAAGTTTTTCATATTTAAAAATAGCTGTGCATGTTAAGCAATGAGAAATAGTTTTATTAAAAAAACATTAGAAGTGAAGGTTGTTTTTTTTTTAAAATATATATTTTACCTTTTTCTTTTTTAATCTTTTACCTTTCTTTATTTCTTTTTTTCCCTTAAATTTTACCACATATTTTCCCAAAACAATGGATTTAATTCCCTAAAACGTTGTGAAAAAAATCATATGTATAATAGAGTGCATTTTTTATTATTATTATTACACATAGAATGTGAAGCTTAGTAAATATGTTTCAAATTGTTAGAAAAAAGATATCTAACATTTATGGGATTATATTCAGTAACTAATCAAACACTAATTACTCTTTCCAACTATTTTTTATTATTATTCGACATGAAATATACGTGTGTTAGTAGAACATTAATAAGTTATAGTAATATTTTTTTTTTTTTTTGTCCTTAAGTAAAATAGCGGACAAAAAATTTAACAAGAGTGCATGAAAAATAAAGATTTTCATCATTTATTTTAAAGCAAAACTACAAAATCCTTCTTTATCAGATAAAAATATATTTAAGCAATTTTAAATATTATATATGAGATAAATAAAATGAAATTTTTTTTCTATGTTATAACGTCGCCTTCAAATTATTTTTTAATTTATAAATCGACTTTTTTTAAATTTATTGTTTGTAATGAAGGAGAAATAATGTTGTAGAATAAAAGGAATTAGAAAGCATATACAGTCGGACCTTTATTTAACGAAGTCAATGAATCCCGAAAAAAGTGTTCGTTATATGGAAAATTCGTTAAATAGAGATTCATCCTTTAATGTACTTTAGAAACTACATAAAAAACAAATTTTAAATTCTTAAACACTATGTATTATTTTAAATAAAGTAATTATTCTCACTTTTTTTTTGTAAATTAATATCCATTTATTTTATAAATCTTACCCATCAAAAAGAAATCAGCAAGGAAAATGAAAAAAAAACTTTCTTAAAAAATACATTATATTTTCCAACTTAAAAAAAATAATTTTTATTTTAATATTAATTAATTTTAATGACACTTTCTAATTTTAAGCATACAAATAATTTTAAACAAACATTAATCAGTAATTTTAAGCACACATTACCACATGCGACCCTAAATTTTACTTCTGATATAAAAGATTCTGATTTTTTAAGGGATTTTTTTATTTGAAAAATTGCGGCAATTTTATTGCTCTTTGTGAGTTAGGCGCTTGGTGAAACCAGTTCAAGGCTATTGATAACCATATATTGTGTTAAAAGAGGAAAATAATTTAAAATACCCAGAAATAATTTTGAAATAGGGGGAAAAAAGAAGCCCAGTGGCTGAGTGGTTAGGGCATTGCGCTTCCACACCACAGGTTCTGCTGTGGGCTGGGCAAGGTTGACTCAGCCTTTCATCCCTTCAGTGGGTTGATAAATGAGTACCAAGCTTGCTTGGGAACTTAATACTGGGGGTTTCGAGTCAAACTGACCACCTGACCAGAACATCTCCTTATGCACCTCAGGGCTCAAGTAGTACTGAGTTGGGTACAGTAGGCCTTGGCCTTCACGAGCTGTTGCGCTACTGAGTTAAGTTAATGGAGGAAAAAAATCGAATCGCAACAGAAAAAGTTCGTTAAATGAAAAATGCTTTTCGCTTTGGGGAGGTTATTTTACGAAGAAAAGAGTAAAATGTTCTGGGGGTTCCAGGAAAAAGTTCGCAAAATGGAAAAACTCGCTAAATAGACGTTCGTAAATCGTAAAATGACTGTATATTTACTGAATTTGTTTTATTATTCATATTAATCTATATCGTTTAAAAGCAGAGGGAAGCTTATACGAATTTTTTTAAAAAAAGGTTAATTTTCCTATCTAATAATATTTCTAAAGTATCTTCAAATTTTCAATAAAGCAATAAATACTTCGGATAGAGCCTTTGATTATTCAAGTAGAACAATTCTTTGTTATTTACTGATTTAAGAGCATTTTAAAAAGTCCCTGCTTTCCAAACTTTGTTTTAACTAAGCATAATAATTTCGAAAGGCTTTCCAACAAGCAATGACTTTCTGAAATCATATGATAGCCCTGAGAATATTAAACATCGAATTTTTATTTTTATTGTTACTTTTCTCTTTACACCGAGGAAATAATTAAAAATGTAGGATTCCCGTAATTATATTTGTCATAATTTAAATTTAATTTAAGAAAACTGAAGTTTAATTGTTTATATTTCTAATAATTTTTTTTAATTATATTTTTAAAAAAATTACAAGAAAATTATTGAGGTTAAATGTACATATCATTTATTTCATATGACACATATTTTACTTTAAAAAGAAAAGAAAAAGAAAAAGAAACAACGAAATGCTTCTTTAACACTTTAGATGCGTTCCTATAGTCACAGTATTTCCAAATATGCAAGTAAAAATTAAAAATGAAGCTAAAAAACTTTTGATTAAAAAAAAAATGATTCTTACTTACACTCCTTCGTCTACTGTTTTTTATTTATTTATTTTTAGTTTAGTAAATAATTTTCTTTGAAAAAGTAAAAATATACATTTAAAAAAAAAGTTGATGAAGATTATTATAAAATTTTTCGTTGTTACACTTAATACTATTTAAGGAAATAAGTAACTGCAAATGCAGTGTGGTGGTTTTACTAGAAAATTAAAGTATAAATATGGATAAGAGATTTGTGGTAAGGAAAAGTTATATTAAAGTATACATTTGAAGATTATGTATGCAAACACGAAAAATATATTAGGTATTAGGGAAATCTTTACATACAATCGAAAAATTCTTACACGATATTCATCGATCAGGAACAGCTCCAGAAAAATATTTTTTTCAGTGCAGTTTTATAAAAAAAAATACTTGAATATCACTTAAAAATAATTATATGAAATCTAATTTCACATATAACTAATTTTTAATCAATTAATTACATTTTAGTATTTTTTTTTACTTAGTGATAAATATAAATAAGTTATGTGCTGACTAGTTTTATTTTTATGATACTTAAGTACATCTAATAATGTAATCAAATATTATTTCATAAAGTAATTATTACTTGTAATAATATTACAAAAAAATACTAATAGATTTGTTCAAGTTGTATTTTTTGACGAATTGTGACTTTTTCTTGCTAATAAAAATGTACTGATTGTATTCTGAAGAATTTTAACTCTGTATAGTTTAAAACTCATAATATCAATAAATGTGAAAGAATTAGTTTTATTTGTGTAATGTATGATAAAAATATTCCTTCTCTACAATCATTATCAGAATCTTTATAAAAAACATTCAATCTTTTATCAAAATTTTGAGGTTGAATGAATTCTCTCGACATTCCAGCGATTAAGGTACCATGTTTATCTTAAGTGTAAAAAAAAATTGTCATTCGAGTCATTTATTGATAAAAAGCTCTATAACAGGGATGGCGAACCTTTTTGTTCATATTTTCTTTAGTACTAGCTCGTGGGTCACTAATGCCCATTTGCACCAGAGTTAAATTTCAAAAATTTTAACTGAGTATTTTTAAGACTAAACGTCCGTAAAATTCAATTGGCTTAACGGGTAAAAATGGGCGTGGTTTGACAATTTAAAAATTTTTAGTGGGGTTAAAAATTCAACACTGGTACAGGCGAGCCAAAAATTGTTAGTATCGAGAATAACAGATATGAGCATGGCGCCTCACAAGGTGAAACAAAGAGGGAACGATACAAGTACTATGAAAGTCTCTTTCTACAAACATAACTGAACATAACTGAACTTCTCTGCTCTATAACCTTACAAAAGAGCATTTGATTCGTATAAAGTACTTAAAATGTGGTTATTTGCTTTGGTTTGTTGATTTTTTTTCAACAAACAAAATGTGAACAAAATTGTACACGTTATTTGATATTTTGTAAACACTTTTGCTTTATTTCTATTACTAAATGCTTTCATGCACATTTGTTGCCTTTTGCGTAACTTTGGAACTGAAATGATCAGACTGAAGGTTATAGACAGCATTTAAATTGCTTTTGTGCCAATACAGTGCTTGAAAAAATACAAATAGAATATAAATATTCCACACAAATTAGAAAATCTAAATATACCCGCGTAAACAAACAAGTGGTTGCCCAGCAATCGTCGGTAAGTTAAAAAGCTTGCGTAGGTCAGTGTCTGACCCACGGGTCATAGGTTCGCCTTCTTTGCTCTATACCAGGGGTGGCCAACCTAAATGACCTCGCGGGCCACTTCGGGAAAACATCATAATCTCGCGGGCTGCACATAAAAATATGTACCTTTATATTAGATTTGGAAACAAAAAAACATTTATTGGAATGAAAATTTAAAACAGAATGAATTATTATTATTGTTTTCATTATTTTTCAGGCATACAGACATAGATAATATAATAATGCTTTTATAATACAATAATGCACAATGATCAAATAATGTTTAAAATATTACAGTTGCCATTTTCTTGAAAATTACGGTGTTCCTTTTGAACAGATCTTTTGTTACTCATTGTTGAAATTCGATTGTGCCGTCATTCGCAAACGATTAAGTATACATTGCCCTTTATCTTAACCATCTTGAATATTTTTTTAAACCTTAAAAAACATCTCTGATTGCCTCTCTTTTTGGGCACTCCAAACAGAAAAGGAGGAGGAGAAATGAAAGTCGCACACACATATAGAATCATGTACCATCCATAGTAAAGGGTATGCATAATGCAATTCGGAATTTATTAAAAAAGTAATTTGTTATAGTAAAATCAAATGTAACTGTTTGATAAAATATAAATCTATTTTAATCTAAAGGACATTTCTAATATCAAAAAGGATTTATTTTAAAATAAGAACAAGTAACAGGCAAATACATTGTAGATTTATATGTATATATAAATTTCCCCTCAAATAAAGAAACTTTAAAAACCTGATATTTAAAAAAAATTTTAAAAGATTCGGCGGGCCGCGTGTTGAACACCCCTGCTCTTTACCATTAATACTTGCAAAAAAAGCAACTCGCAACTTGAACACCAATTTCTTTTTCAAACATAATTGAATTAATATCCAGGTAGTTAAATTTAAAAAAAAAAACGCCCTAAATAAAATTAAAAGAACCTTAATTTGATTCTTCCTTTTCTATATCCAGAGGGAGAGGGAACACCCCTCTAAATCATGACACCTCTTCTGGTCCGATTATCGCGGGGTTCTATGGCGTAAAGTTTCGGAAGCATCGAGCTGCGATGTTTTTAGTAAACTGCTGTCGACCCTTCGACCCCCCGCGGAGCTCTGCTCAATACCTGTCATACTATCTGATTTGTCACGCACCCTTCCCACTGGGGGTCGCCTTTCACGGGGCGGCAGGTGAGGGTGCTCATAAATACCCATCCAACAATCATAAACACCCTACGCCTCGAATTATCCTTTGTTTAAATTTTATTTGGTTTTCGAATGTGAAATGTGTTTATTATAATGTAAAACTTCGCTTAAGCTTACAACTTTACGAGTTTATTTTGCATGCTTTGTTAAAAGTATTATAGAAAAGCTAGTTGTCGATATATAATTTTGGATACTTTTGGATATTTTTCGATTGTTTTAAAGATACTTGTTATTTAATTATTTAACTCATCTTTGCGTATCTGAGACTAGATGGTATACCCTTTCTTCACACGGGTGAATTGAAAAATTAAACAACACAGATTGAAGGATAAAGAAGTTTTTAATAAGTTGATTTTACGTGAATTATAAATTAAACAAAACAAAAAACTTTTTGCATATTTCAGTTGAACAAAAAACCCTTATTTGTTAAATTTTAAGTCTGTAGATCTAAAAGCTGATAAAAAGAACTTTTTTAAAATTTATTTATACCGCCCCGTAACTCTCTTGTGGGTCGATTATTAAAAACATCTTCCTAAGCTGATCTCTGCTCAGCAAAAGTAACACATTGTTACACATTTTGTGTAATGAACGCTTAAAATAGTGTCAATAATTTATATCTGGATGCGTAATACATTAATATTACTTTCTGCTGCATTTATTTTATGTTAAAATTGTAATATTTGCAAGCAACACCGTTCCTTACATTATACTGGCGATTCAATGGAAACATGGCGAAATATTGGCGATAGAGCCAAAAAGCATCAATTTTAGTGACCCTGTTGGCAACTTGGCGATTGATTAAACGACGCAGAAGTTGATATGCTGTAGCGCCACCTGGTGGGAAGCTGCAACAAAGAGGATTGCACAAAAATCTTCTCCACAAAAAAATACATATACATGCCAATTTTCACAGTGATCGGTTGAACGGTGTTGGAGTGATGCGATTTCATATATACAAACATCCATTTATATATATATATGTAATAATTCCCTCTAACATACTTTTAATTAACTCTTTAATGATCTATAAATAATCTTTAATTCTTAGGTTTAAAAATAAACGCTGTAATCTTAATCGTAATCGGCTAAACCGATTTCCGTATCCCGCGCATTTTAGCCAATCAGATGCCCAAAGGAAAACGCCTATTCAACGTAATCGCGCTCTCTCTCTCTGCTTGCCGCCATCACGTAAGATTGTAAATACTTGCTGTTTTCTTTTTTTTTGTCTTTGTGTTGTGTCCTCCAAAACGCCGCTGTCTATGCAATGTTAACGTAACGTAATTGTGCTTTAATCTGTTGATGTGTGCTCATAATAAAGGAGGTAAAGCTATTCTGAAGACGTCATTACTAAATCAACATTGATACTTACTCTACACCGGCCAACACTACTTCAATCTATTACATATATATACTAGTGGTCCCGACAGACGTTGTCATGTATACACGTCTTAAATCTGAAAATTACAAACTTTTTTGAGTAAGATGTAAAAATTTGGACCATTTTGATGAAATTTTTTTTATAAAGAAAGTTATTACAATACCTGACATCATCACATGTACAGTTACTACAATTTGACCTATCGATTGCGTGTGAGTATCTATTTACTATGAAATAAATTGAATATAAAACCTATTCTGAATAGAAACTTAAAGCTTTGATTAAAGGGTAAAAAAGATAAAACTCGAGCTATTTTCATAACAGGTATATTTTTTAATGCACAAAAAATAAATTTATCGTAATGCCATTGAATGTACATTGTTTTTGGTTAATCCTTGAGGGGTATAAACAAACAAATGCGATGGTTTGCTAAACCTCGGACATGCAACATATAACTGGCCGCGCGAAAAGCAAGTGTTTTCTAAATCTAAGCCACAAATTGTCATTGTTTGACCTTGTGACTTATTAATGGTCATAGCGAATACCAAGCGAATTGGAAATTGCAAACATTTGAATGGGTAGGTGAGTCTGAAAAAAATCATTGGGATCTGTGGTAGAAGTACAACTTCACCTTGAAGTTTGCCGCTCAAAATAGTGGCCTCAAGAATATTGCCTACGATTTTTTTATGAACAATCGCTCGCCCTTACATAATTTTGGCACATTTTTAACAAATTGTGATATCGGACCGAATTGTGAATCTAAATCATTCTCGAATCCACTTGAATCCACACAAAAAATATCGTCCCGATTGGTTCAGCCGTTTAGGAGGAGTTCAGTCACACATACACACGCACAGGAGAATTATATATATAAAGATATATGTCGTATCGCGGCGAAATGAATAATCTTTCCGATACTGTAAATATTTTTTGTCTGATTTTGATAGAAAAATTAGATTGCATTTTTAAAAACGGCTAAAATATCGGAAAATTCTCCCCTCTTCTTTCTTCTTTTTTCTTGACGCGCTTAGCAGAATAAACAGCACACAGGGGTAAAACATTATGCGTTTTAAGGTTTTTAATTAATATCTTTTTAACTAATTGCGATATTGGACCGAATTATGAATCTAAATCATTCTCGAATCCACTTGAGCTCACACAAAAAAAATATCGTCCGAATCGGTCCAGCTGTTTAGGAGAAGTCAGTCACATACACACGCATAGAAGAATTACATATATAAAGATTATTTGAAAAGATATTAATTAAAAACGTCAAAAGGCATGATTCCTCTGCATTTTTGTAACAATAAAGACTCGATTTGGCCAGTTTGGCTGAAAATCGATTTTCGACGCCAACTTACGTCATTTTTATAACAATAACGTTGTTACAACAATGTAAGTGAATATTGAGTTGAATGTTTTTGATGTTTTTAATTAATATCTTTT
>BMAV01020130.1:0-60894 GCA_019973955.1 Trichonephila inaurata madagascariensis
AAAAATAGGCGCTTTTCAGTAAAACTGGCGCATTATCGCGAAGAGGGCGTCATCTACCGGAGTGAAAAACTTGCGTCTTCACACTTGACATTCATTACGCATTATGGCAGTGCTTCTCAAACTTTCTATACTTGCGACCCAATTTTCAATCATAATTTTCCTCGCGCACCCTCCGTATAATATCAATGTTTTGGGAATTAAAAAATTAAATATTTTTGACGTACAGGTACAAGGCTACTCTAATTATAAACCATGCAAATTATCAAGATAAATCCTACATTTTGTATATAATTTTATGACATGCCCATTGAAATCACTGGTAATTTTTAAACTTGTTCTTAACTTAGTACTGTTAAATTAATTATGAAACACATTGTGCAGTACTGATACATGTATAAGAGTACTATATCAATGTAAATGTTTATTTTATTTTTTATTATATCAGAATGTATTTCTTTCTTTCTTTTTTATTCCTTTCAGTAAATTAATAGTTTTTTTAAAGCAATAATCTTTTATTTTCGACTTTTTCATAAGCTCGCGCCCTCCTTGTAGAGTTATCACGTCCCCCTAGGGGGGCGCGCCCCACAGTTTGAGAAACACTGCATTACGGTCAAAGAAAGAGCGAACAGCAGAAAATTGCAATTAAACAGTAAGTGACTGCGATTCACTCTTTATATGTACACAGTATGGTATGCAGCATGCAGGCATAATGCATTTTATAAAAATTTGGCTACCCCCACAGGGGTCGCGACCCCTAGTTTGCGCTCACCTCTGATATAGAGTACAATATAAGTAAATAAGATACGTTAAATGAAATACCAAACCAAATTCCCCCCCAATAAAATTTCAGAAAATATATTAAGTTTTTTGTAGTAATATATATATTTCAAATTCGATCCAAATGCCACACTTAAAATGTGCCTCCCTGTGCAAGGGTCCGGTTTGTCCGGCCCTAGAGCCGCCCCTGCTCAGAGGATAATTCTTCTCCAAACATACCAGAAAAAAAATTACAGAACAGTAAAATATTACATTGAGCTTAATTTTAAAAACTCAATACGGAAAATGGCAAGCTCGTAAATATATGTATTTTTTTGTATATATGTATGTATGATATTTGGTTCCTACTTACCTTCGACTTCAATCTGACAATGTGTGCACCAATTATCAGAATCCGTCTCGGATATATTCGAATTTTTGTGTGTGTGTTACCCGTTTTTGTATAACTTCTAGTGAAAGAAATTTCAGTAAATTAAAAATTATTAAGAATTATTTGAAAAATTATATAACACAAGAAAGGCTTTCAGATTTAGCCATCATCTCCATTGAAACCAAAATTTCTGAAAAAATAGATTTCACCGAAATCATTGACAAATTTGCTTCTCAGAAAGCCAGAAAAGAGTCCTTTTATAGTTAATTATTAGGTAGTCTTTGTAGAAGGACTGATTTATATACTTTTTGTTTCACGAGATTTATACTTTTCAGTACTTTTTTCAATTCCTATTATTAGCTCACTCTATATATATATTTATTTGTCTTGTTCAAATTTTCAACCGTTAATAAAATACTGTCTATTCATCCAATCAAGTTCAAATACATTTTTTAAAAACTTGTAGTGAATGACACTTAATGTTAATACAGTTTTTAAAAATATTAATTCATTAATTAAATTAAATTAATTACTGGTTTTCGGCATCAACTTAGATTCGTCTCCATTGTTGTAACAATGTAACTGTTAAAACAATGACAAAAGTTGCTTTGAAAACCGATTTTTCAGCTAAAATGGGTGTACATTGTTACAACAATGCAGACAAATCATGCTCTTTTTTCAATTCCTACTATTAGTTCACTCTCTCCTATATATATATATATATATATATATATATATATATATATATATATATAAACTTATATACATATATCTTTCAAATTTTCAATCGTTAATAAAACACTTTCTATTTATCTATTCAAAGCAGGAAGTGACTTAAATTTTCTTTATATATATTATTTGTTTTATTAAATTGTATTTTCTGAGTAAATGATGTTGTTTTTCCTTCCTTTTATAAAATGTTTTTGTTTTCTTTTATTTCAAAGGTAATATTTTTTTATTTCTTTATTATTTTGTTAAAGTAATTCGTCGCTATTATAATCTATTAGTTGGCCAACAAATTAGGTTCTACATTTGAAATTGTATTTATATTTTTATTAATCTTTTGCTTTTTAATCTTATAAACGTCAACGTTAAGTATTAGTCAAAATATCTAAAGATGCGGCACATTAAGTCTTTGCACGCGGGTGGCTAAGACCCTAGGATCGGTAAGTAATAAAATAATAAGTAAGTAATAAAATATTTCTTTATTTACCTTATGCTGTTGGGAACGGGATCGGGAAAAACATTTTTTGGATCAGCAAAAACATTCTTTGGATCTGGACACATTTTCAAATATTGTTTTTATTATAATTCTATCATCTATTTTCAGCAGGAGTGCGTGCTATTCCCTTTCAACGAGCAGGAGCTTTGTGAGAGCTGGGATTTCATTCACAAACAAGACATCGGCATATGCTGTGACGTGTTATGACGCGGGAGTGAAGTTCAACAGGTTTTGAAGTTTCCCGATTAATGTCCGCGATCTGCAGGTGAAAATTCTGTTCCTTGATCTGTTGCTATGTAATTGAATAATTGTAATGGAATGTCAAGTACGATACAAATTGATCATCAACCTCTTGTAACAATAGCTTCGGCGATTATTTAGTATACTATTTCTTTTTTTTACGGGGTTTCAGGGATGTTAAATTTCTCTAGAGGGATGAAAATATAAATAATTTTCAAACAAGTATAATTCTTTTAAATTTAAATTAAATAATTCGAATCTTTCACACATTATTTATAAAGGAATGGGGCATCAGAAAAGTGTAAAATGTTTAAAATATAATAATAATTTAAAAAATTATAAGCATACTAAAATAAGAAACATTTCTATAAGGAATATTAATTAAATTTTACTTTGCGCATGCTATTTTCTAAGATAGTAGCTTTAATTAGTAGCTATAAGTTGAGATTTATAAATTTAAATATCTCCTTATTACACTGTAGTATTTTTATATAAATAAAATAATAAATTATATTTTCAAAAAAAAATTACATTTCCAAAATTTTTTTAAAAAATTTCAATATTTTTCAAATATTTTGAAATACACAAAAGATATATTATTCTTAAATGATGTAAGGCTTAAAGAGTATGATACATTCTATAATTCTATAAAGTTTTATACATCAGAGGCTTCTATTTTAGAAAATAGTGTGCACAACGCAAAAATTACTTAATATTTATTACAGAACTATTTCTTATTTTCATATGCTTATAATTTTAACAATTATACTTATATTTAAAACATTTTGCTCTTTTTTGATGCCATAATCCTTTGTAAATAATGTGTAAGAGATTCGAATTATTTAATTTAAATTTAAAAAAATTATACCTGTTTGAAAATTGTTTATATTTAAAATTTAACACCCCTGGGACCCCTTGTGAATTATTGTTACAATTTCCACACTAGTGTATCGTGGAATATTTTGCCAATAAAATTAAATTTTTATTAATAAATTGGATGTTAAATATTTTGTGTTGCATGTCGTTTAAGGGGACACGGCACGATTTATACATTTTTTAATTTTATGATTTTCATAATTTTTTTGGTTGCTTCCTATGTGTATGTGTGATGTAAAACATATTTTGTGCTCAAAATTTCGAAAAAAGCTAACCATTTAATTTTTTAAGGGAAAAACTTTAAACTTATGATGTGATTTTAAAATGCTTCTCCTCCTACAAAAATTGACGTATATATATGAAATTTTATTTTCAAGTACATCAAACTATGTATAACAAAAGCTGGTATGGGTTTTATGATAACATAATTGGTATTCGTACAATACTACTTTTTATGAATGCTTATTGAAAATTCCTTAAAAAGTGTGTAAATTCTATATTCAATTATTTTTTTTTATAAAAAATAAGTATTGCTTTGATTGAAAAATGCATACCAACTTTTGTTCTATGTACTATAAAATTTCCAAGTATTACGTACAATAGAAATAAGGCCTTAGCATTTTAAAACAAGATAAACTAGTTATTTTATCTTTCTGAGATAAGTTGGTTTAAAGAGTTGATTTTGCCATTGAAATGTGAATAAAAACGAACGTAAAAGTTATCACAACTCTGCATTTTTTAAACTTAGAACTTTCAAATTTTGTGAGATTATTTAAAAGTATAAATAAGATAATTTAAGCTAAGAAAAAAAAAATTAAATTTGATTTTTTGACCGATTTTTGTCAACTGAATCGTATTGAACTGTGTCCCTTTAAAATGAAAGACAAGAACATTTTAAATATTTCTGCACATTTAAAATTTAAAAGTTCTTCATTACAAAAAAAAAAAAAATTAAATTTCTGATTTTGGCATTTTTTTTTGTAGTTTTGATTTAAAATTCCGAATAGGCATATTAAATATCACATTTTTAAATTGTGTCTCACATTTGGTACAAGAAAAGGAAGCAAATACTGGTCAAATATATATTAAAATATATTCGGGAGTATAAAACTCACTTTTATCACAAAAAATAAGATCGAAAAACATGGTCACTCATTACACGCCGGATGTAAAAAAAAAAGGATGGCTTTAAATGCAAAGAAAAGATGAGTATAAGGTACACACATTTCTCTCTTTATATATATACTGACTGGTATACCCGTTCTTCGCACGGGAGAATTGAAAAATTAAACAATACAGACTAAAGGATAAAGGAGTTTTTAATGAGTTAATTTTACGGAAATTGTAAATTAAACAAAAAAAAAAAATTTTTGCATATTTCAGCTAAATAAAAAACCATGTTTGTTTAATTTTAAGTCTGTAGATTTAACAGTTGATAAAAAAGATTTTTTTTTTTAAAATTTATAACGCCCGTAACTCTGTTGTGGGTCGATTTTTGAAGACACCTTCCTTCTGCTCAGCAAAAATAACACATTGTTACAAATTTTGTGTAATAAACTCTTAAAATAGTGTAAATAATTTGTATCTGGATGTGTAATACGTTAATATTAAATCTCTATGTACAATATTGAATTTATTGAACACAATCTCTCTATATACAATATTCAATTTACTGAACTATCTCTCTATA
The DNA here is from genome assembly GCA_019973955.1 of Trichonephila inaurata madagascariensis. Lineage (NCBI taxonomy): Eukaryota > Metazoa > Arthropoda > Arachnida > Araneae > Nephilidae > Trichonephila > Trichonephila inaurata. The sequence continues at coordinate 5,176 of BMAV01020130.1, forward strand.
TACAATAGTCAGTTCAAAACAGGTCTGAAAAACAGTAGGGTGAAAGAAATCTGCTAGCAGGGGGAGGGACGCATGACCTTTGACACTGTCGATGGGGTGATTACTGGGTTGGATGAAAGAAAGCCCCCGCAAGCAAGGGGTGAGAAGGATGCATGACCTTTGACACTGTCGATTGAAATAAATGATCCCTATTTGAAACGGATATTGTTCACCATTTCATTGGTTTTAATTTTATTTTCGCGGAACCCTAATTTTTTTTCTATAATAAAAGTAGCCTAAGTTATTCCTTATAACATTAGCTATCTGCCAGTGAAAGTTTCGTCAAAATTGGTTCAGCCGTTTCAGAGATTAGCCGGAACAAACAGATAGAAAGACAGACAAAAATTTTAAAATTTGATTTTTTCATATAAGTACCTTATATACTTTTAAATGCATTTAGTAAAAAGCTGTTAATTTCAAATTACAAACAGACACCTCATTTTTATTTATATGTATAGATATATATACTAGCCGTTCTTATATTATAAATAATAACCAGCCTATATATTATACCAGCCTTAGCTAGGTATTTTATGTTGTTGCATCAATATACACAGTTTATATAAATTATTGATATCTAAATCCTAGCATTAAGCATTTGATCGTATTGAAAAACGTTTTTATAGCTCTTGATTTAAAAAGAACTGGACTTGAATTTCTAAAATTGCTGAAAAATCTTTTATGCACCCATGAGCCCCTCCTCAAAGTGGATTTCCGCAAAACCCATTTTTAGTGAATCTCTACTCAACCAAATAAACATGATTGTCAAATTTCAACTTGAAGTCTAATAGTTCGAAAACGGGAATTTTTTTTATGTTATATTATACTGTAGGAATGGATGTGCACGTTATCATATCAAGGCGGTTCGAGAATAAAGAGACGACAGACGAATAGGACGATTGCACTGGAAGAGAGAGAGAGAGACGACGCAGAGACGGGACGAAGGCGCAGTGACGAGACGCCTGGTGGAATCCAACCACCCGATAACTTTTTACTAAATTTTAGCCCTCCCTTGTAGATAATTCTCCTAAATAAATGCATACTTAATTCAATCTGGTCGTTGTCACTCTCTATAATACTATATATATATAGATAGATAATTTAATAGTTTCTAATATTTATGATAAAAGAGAAGAATTTAATTTCAATATTATAAAAGTTCCTCATTGGGAGAGTAATGTACATGTTTCTATATTCAGAAATATTGTTATCAATTATATACAATGCAATAAATTTCTGGTGTCAAAAAAATCAGAAATCATAAATAACTATAAACATTTTACTAAGTATTGTTTAAATCAGAAATACCCAATTAATTTTGTTAATAGTTGTATGAATAAAGCTATTCAAAATAGTAAGGATTAAAAATTATGAGATTGATAATAGTTTATTACTATAAACTTACATATTTCATAATTATAGTTATCGCCATAATCTAATATTAGATAAAATTACTTATTATAACTTAATTCATATATACTCTAGTGTCACTAAAGTTATGGTAATTTGTAACTCTCTTATTAATTCTTGTTTCTATTCTTTTTATACTTTTGTTAAGTGCTACATTTCAGCCATTCACATGCTTTGAATCTGCATTAGGGTCCAGAATCTGGTAATAACTTATTTATTGCACTCAGATTTGGCATTTTTAAGTGCAATTTTTAGGTAAGTTACCTCTATCTTGTAATGGATTTAGATATTCCTATCCACTACTTTCAATAGGTTTTTGCTCAGTATTATTTACATAAAGGGGGAAGGTTGGCTGGCCGAAAAACATGTTCAACCCAACTTTTATATAAATTATTTCATATATTAGCTGTTCTAAGTCAGCAATGTTTATAATACTGCAGCATCCATTTTATAATTTTTAATATCGGTTGCTCATGTGTCCTTCATTGTGTGATTTTTCTACTGTCTATGTGTTTTTGAAAAGTGATTGTTGGATGTTTGTAGAGAATAAGACTATATATATATATGTGTGTGTGTGTGTGTGTTTCGAATGTGATTGTTGGATGTTATCTCTTGTTTGTAGAGAATAAGACTATATATGTATATATTTGTTTATATCTCTATCTATCTTTTTATATATATATATATATATATCTTTATATATGTATCCATATATATATAAATACATCTTGTTCGAATTTTCAAACGTTAATAAAATACTTTCGATTCATTCATTTTCCCGTTAAAAACACTTTTTTTAAATTTTGTAGTGGATGACACTTGATTTTAAATCCCTCTTTAAATTTAAAATTTAAAAAAATGAATAAATAGTAACAAACACAAAAACAATAGTCCAGCAATATAGAAAGGAAAATGTTCGCTGGCCCTTTTAGCTCAATGTTTAAGCCGGTTGGATTTTAAAACCCAAAGGTCGGGGGTTCGAACCCCAAACCTGGGAGGGCCCTTTAATTTCTGTAAATTTGTGACTTTTTTTTCGAAATACTATTTTTTTTTAAATTTAAAATTTTTAAATTGATGAAAAAAAATAGAAAACAAAAACAAGAAAAAAAGTCCAAATTTTTTTCCAGAAAAGGAAAAGGGAAAAATTTCAAAAGAAAATCCTTTTTTTTTGTCTTTTAATATTGAAAATTTTTGTCATATATATAAAAATTTTATTCATATCAATTTTAACTAGTTAATAAAAAGTAACTAAAATAAATTTATTCTTTGTTGACCTAAGTATTTATTGACTTAATTTATTTTTATATGTTACTTGTTTAGTATCCACTTACTAAATGAATATAAAGAATTAAAATATTACTTTTTTAAGGCACATTATATATGATTTAAAAAACATTTACGTGTTTCATGACCTAAGATATTTCTATATGATTGAATGTATAATGTAGAATATGTGAATTTGTGTGTGTGTGTTTGCAATAACATAAAGCTGATTAGTACTGATGCCTTTTATACAACATACTTCGGTGATTTATAACATAAAAATTTGCCAGTTTGTCGCGAGCGAGGCTTTAGATTACTTTTAACAGTTTCTTTAAAAAGTCCCGTTTTTTTTTTCAAACTTCCTTCTTCCCCTTAATGACGGGGGGACATAATCTATTGGTTAAAAATACAGTTATAATTATAAAAACCGAACCGACCGGTTTTTAAAACAAACGCGAAATTTGGGGACCCCAGGGTCAAAGGGGTCACGGACTGGGCCAGTGTGTCACGAGCTCGAGTCTTGTGCCACTGAAGATCCACCATGGATGCAAAAGATAAATTTACCCCTGCCCCAAAAAGTCCCCCGTTTATTTGGTGCGGAAGTTAGGAAAGGGGCGTGGCAGTTTAGGTGTGGTCCTCGGCACTTGATCATATTTCTGAAATTTTTAATTGTCGCCAAAAGTCCTCGGGCCAGGCGGTGGAAATTGGGGCCAGCCCCGGGTGCTTTACTTTTAACCCGGATTCCGATTGAAAAATTTTGGGGAAAAAGATTTTGGGCCCGGGGCCCGGGAAAAGGTTTTTTAAAAATGGCACTTTTCTTACTTGAAGGACGATAATATAAATCCCTTTCCCCCATTTACTAACACCCTTAATTTTTTCGGGGGTAAAAAAACCCTCCTTTTTGAGTTGAGTTTGGGTTTTTTGGCGAAGAGCCGTTTTGGGTTTTACTGCGCCAAACATTCATAGGTCTGGGGTCTGGGCGGGGAAACCTTAAAAAGGGGGAAATTGGAATAAAAAGATGGGGGGGTCGAAAAAGAGGAAAGGGTCACTTTGGGGGGCCCCCCGGGGGCGTGACAACCCCTGTTTACCAAAAAATAGTAAAAAACCTTTTGGGGGGAAAATATAAAAAAAAGGGGTACCGGGGGTTTGGGCACCCTACCCACCTTAAAAAAAGGTGAACCCCCGGGGGGGGAAACCCCCGTTGGTGTGGAGGGGTTTAGAGGGGGAAAGCCAGGGCCCGCTTTCCCCCCTCATAATTGAACAAGATTTAAAAAACAAAGTTTTTTCGACAAAAAACTCCGTTGATTGTAAAGTGTAAAAAGGAAAAAAACTTCCACTCGTATATAAGAGTGTATGTTGCATCTGTCAGAATTTTTTCAAACCCTAGTTATATAAGCTGTAATCAATATAATTATAGTTTACAGCATACTATATATATAAGTAAACGTAAAAAGAAGCCAGATTAGGGTAAATTTACAGAGGGGTAAAATTAAAAAAATTTATTAAAATCAATGAAAAAGGAAAAATTTTTCCCTTTTTGAAGGGACGTGGGAAATTTTCAGAAAAAGCTTTATTAGTTTTTGCTAGGGAAAGATACCGGGGGCCCCTATAAATTCATTTTCAAGGTATCGATAGCAACAAGTAAGCTCCCGCCATGAAAAATATTCTTAAAAATTTTCCCAAAAATTTTCCTTAAATTTATTTGGTGACGGGGGTTTGGGCCAAAAAAATTTTCATCTGGGGGGTAAAATAATTATTTAAATAACCTTGAAAAACTAAGCGTGCGTTTTACAATTATAAGACCTAGAACAGTGATGGCGAACCCCGGGGCCCGTGGGTCTTAAATTTACCCACGCAAAACTTTTTTTAAATTTACCCATGTTTGTTAGGTAACCATTTATTTATTTACGCGGGTTTATTTAGATTTTCTAATTTGTGTGGATTATTTATATTCTGTTAATATTTTTTCAAGCGCTGCAATGACACAGAAGTAATTTAAATGTTGTCTATAACCTTCAGTTTGATCATTAGAGTTCCAAAGTTTCACAACTGACAGCAAATGTATATGGAAGTATGTTGTATTTGAAATAAATCAAAAGTGTTTTCGAAATATCAAATAAAGAGTATAACTTTACTCACATTTTGATTGTTGAAAAAAAAAATCGAAAACCAAAGCTAAATAACCATGTTAAGTATCGACTATTTCGGAACCGTGATTTTAAAAAGCGCATAAAGGGATAATTTTTGATTTTGTCACTTAGATAGTACATGTAAAAAATTTTTTTAAGGACATTATGAAAATTTTAAAAACAATATTTTGGCAAAATTAACGTAACCTATTTTCTAAATGTTCCCTTTTGTAAAAATGCCTTTTGTATTAATATTTTGCCTATATATGCTCGGACTTGTGCGAGGCTCAAATTGATTTTTTAAAAATTCACATTTTTTCAGAGTTACAACCATTTGAAAAAATTATTGGCGTATTTTTCTTAAAATTCTCCCTTCTGTTTTCGTAAAACATGGATAAAAACCCATTCCGATTTATGCATTTCAAAAATTTAGTTGAACCTCTGTACAGAGGTCTCAGCTGAATGGGAAAAATATTAATACAATAGAAGCTTTTTTTGGGGGGGAGAACATTTAAAAAAAAAGGTTATTCTAAGTCAATTTTTGCCAAAATATTGTATTTAAATAAATTTTTTTCATAATGTCCAAAAACAATTTTTATCAGTATTCTACCAAGTAACTAAATATCTTTTTATCCATTTCAATTTTTTTAAAAATCAGGGTTTCCCGAACGATGGATCTTAAATTCTTTTTATAAACTTTGTTATATTTCTTACTTCTACATTAGAATATTAAAGAAAATAATATATATATTCATTACAACAGAAATATTTATGAATCAGTAGTATTTTCTGAGTAATTAAATTTTACCCCGTTCTAATTTCTTGTCAAATCAATTCCTCTTTGACAAGATATAAGGTAAAACAAATAAAAATAAAAATACAAAATTTTTCATAAAATTTAAAACAAAGTGCATTAGAGAACACTATGAAAGAATAACCTTGTTTATATACCGCAACACATCTTTTTTTAGTTTGCTAAAAATATAAATAATAATATAAATAAATATAAGAATATAAAAGATGTAAATAATATAAAATTTTATACATATAAAATACAAATAAAATAATAATACAGTTAAATTTGTTTTGTGGGTAGATGGGCCCACATAAAAACGCAAAAAAAAAAAAAAAAATTAAAAAAATTTCAAAAATTTTCCCATATAAGAACAAAATTGTTGAAAAAAATTTTTTTTTATGGGTGATAGGACCGCAAAAAAAAGTCCCATTTTAAAAATCCCAAATTTACTTACGAAATTTTTTAAGAATACTTCCATAACAAAATAAATAATTAAATATTCCCGGAAACTTTTTAAAAAATTAGTTTCATTGATCACGAATAATTTTTTTAAAATCCCAATACAAATTATTGCTACCTCAATCCAAACCCCTTTAATGAATAAGTTAAAAAATCGCTTTCGTCCTTGAAGGTACAATTTAAATTGATTTATTTTTTAGCAACATAAAATAAGAGATAAGTTTTGGTAAGGGCGGGGTGGTAGTGCTTAAATGTCATGAAACCAGAAAACAATTGAAGCCTTTTGAATTTTATATTTTTTTAATTGGTACCTATTTAAAAAATGTTTTTAAATTTTGTTAAAAGGGGATCCCTCTTTTTAACCCGTTCAAAAAACCCCGGTTTTTATCCTTCATAATTTATCAAATTATTGATAATGTCACTGTTTGAAAGCCACCAATCAGCGGGGGTGGGGGCTTGGAGAAAAGCAACAAACACATTGTGGGGAGACTGTTTATAAAAAAATGAAGGAGCGTCTGGTGTCCATTTCAAGGGCATAAGGGGCCCCCCCCGCATCGGGGGAGTAAGACATGGGGGCCCCAAAGGGCCCTGATTTAACTGAATAGATTTACCCAATTTATAAAATATTAAAGGCGAAATTTGACTTTCAGGGGAAGGGGGGGGTCCAAATTCCCCCGTTACCCACTGGTAACGATAGAAAATTAAGTGGCGACAAAAGCATTAAAATTCATACCCCGAAAAAAAAATATCGACAAAAGGAAATCACATAAAAAGACCCACAAAAAAAGGTTTATTGTATAGCTAAAAATATAAAAAAAACCGAAAAGAACCGCAACTGAACAGAATATTTTAAAATTTTTTGGGGGACAAACCACTAAAGGCACGGACCAGAGGTGTTAGTACCCCAAAACCGGGGAAAGGACGACCTACTTTTTGGCTTGGGGCCAAAACGAGGAGGGGCCTAATATTCTCCTTTACACTACTACCCTAAAAAAAACAAAACTGGGAAATTTTTTGAAATATCCCCAAATTCCTTTTCCCCCCCTTTCCCCCCAAAATACTTTTCAATGAATGTAAACTCTAGGGGGAAAAAAAAAAGTGGGAATATTCGAAAGGATTACAATAAAACCTTTAAAACCAAAAAAAAAATATTTATTTCATTCAAACATACTTTTACACAAAGTAATATAAATTAGGAAAGTTGTCACAAAATCAATAAATAAAATAAATATGAACATAGAAATTACGTATTCCATACATAAAACAATACTGACATTGAACATGTTTTATATTCTTCATAGAATTTTCTTAATTAAGTACAACATGGAGGTAGGAAAAAAATCAGCGATGTGATGATTCCAGTGGCGTAACGTCAGAAACATATTAAGGTATCGGTCAACTGGGCCCCGACCTCGCCCTGGGAATTTCGGACGACATGTGAATTGGCTACATGTGATGACCGCCGTCCATGTATAGGCCTAGGCCTACCACCGTACACCATCATTGCTCATTCAGTCAAAAGGCAGCAGTCGGTCCAGCCGGCTTATGCGTTTGAAAGTCATGCACATTTATTTGTTTCGGGTAATGGAATAAATTCATGATGGTCACATAATGGCAATCCCGTGTTTTTCATTGATTAAAAATTAACTTACTAAGTTGGTCAACTTGTAAAGTTTAGATAACATTTAAAATTTAATGATTGGGTAAAGAGCTCACGTGCTAAAGTTCTTCAAACAGTTTTCAAAATTTAAAAAAAAAAAATTCTTACATTATACGAATACTTTTAAATTAAGTGTATTTTGTTTAACTATGTGCATTATTGTATCGTTGACAAATATGTATTTTCTAAAAGAAAGTTTCTACAAAAATCAAAAGTTGGCAACTGTGAAGCACGTGAACTAATTGGCTGGAAAAGCGTGATTATATTTATGATATAATTATGACGTCGCATTAATTTATGAACTGATTGGCCCAAAACACGTGACTCAGTTATCATGTGACTAATGGCGTCACATGAATTTAGTCCATTGTTTATACGAGTTTTTGACAACGTATGTTATGTGTTGTCTACTTTTGTCTAAGAATGGTAGGGCCTACATTTAAGTAAGGGCCCTGGGCCTCAAGAAGTCTTAAGACGTCATACACTCTCACATCCTGGGGATCCAGGATTCTTGGGGGCCTAAAGGTTATGGTTTTGCAATCCTCTGTAAGATCCAGCTTGGGGTCCAAAACAACTGTACGGGTACCCTAATATTCTCCGTTACGCCCCTGGATAAAACAATTTTTTTAAAAAAAAATAGAGGTTTCCTTTTCTTTTAAAGAATATGCCCATTGTTCACGAATAGTTAATGGAACTTCTTATTAATAATTAACTTAATTCTCTATTAGTTTTTGATTCTTCTTATATTTTAATAACAGCTGTTTTTTTAAAATTTTTCGCTTATATTTAAAACATATTCTACTTTAAAAACGGATTTCTACACATAATACTATTTGTATGCTTAATCATAACTTAAGTAGCAAGATTCATATTTGGATGAATACACACATAAGACACATATTTATCCAATTCAAATGTTGAGCAATTAGGATGTATACATGAGTTGAAAGAATCCTGGTCATTTCCCGGTGATGTAAGATCTTAATATGCTGGGCTTCAACTTGCACCACATTTTACAGAAAGCCCAAGGTGTATTCCTTTTCGTTGAACGGCAACATCATCCTTTATGATGAATATTCTTTTTACATTGGATCTAATGTATTCTGAAGTATATTCTTTTGCTTCTTGATGGTTTCAGGTAGCAATATTTGATCCGGAGAAAAATTATCTTTCATGATTTCCTTGTATCATATTCAATCAACAGTTTCTTCTGTAAGATGGTTATGTTGCTTGATAATAAAATGGAAACATTAAAGCAAATGCAATAACAATTACTAAAGGCCAGAAGATCAATCCTGATATATCAAATACCTGAAAAAAAATGAAAAAGTGTAAATGATTTTTTTTTAATAATGCAATCTTTTATAAGTTGACGTTCGTAACTTCCACAAATAAATAAATAATATAAATGAATAATATAAATAAATAATATAAATGAATAATATAAATAAATAGTATAAATGAATAATATAAATAAATATTAAAAATAATTAAATAATGTACCGTAAAATCCAGTGTACAACGCTCACTTTTAACACACACACACAAAAGATCGAAATTTACGGATGCGTGTAAAAAACGCCGGGCATGAAAATGAGAGCTTTAAAAATAAAAAGAAGATGAACATAGAAAAAAAATTAGACTTCTATATCTATCGAAATGTTGTTTATTTAAAAGAAATGACATTCCTTATGAACTTAAAATGTTGTAGTTCTAGAAATATACTGATTTTTTCCAAAGCTTGGAATAATACCTCGAATAAAAAACTTCAAAACGTAAAAACATTTCAGATTTTATCGTAAAAAAAGGGGGTGCGCTTTATACTGAGAATGTATCTAAAGGTTCAAAATTGTAGCTTGAAAATACAGGTGCGCGTTATACGCCATATTTTACGGTAAATAAATAATAAATAATTCGTAAATATTAACAAATAAATAATAATTTCACGAATACTGTTTTGATGAGCTGTCTCATAAGAAATATTCATAATAAAAACATCTGGAAGGCAATGGACTACACCCACAGAATGTACAGCTTTTAGCAATCGAAAATATAAATGTGAGAAGGAAAGTAAATAGAGAAAAATTCGTTAAAGAAAAAAGCTCAAAATTATGCTCTATAGCAGCAGTTCTTAAATTTTTGTACAACGTGCTCTCCCCAGTTTCGAACATCCCGCCTGACCCCCAACACATGACTGAGTGAGTTAAAGATTCCTCAATAACCTTTATGCTACCTTTCTACTAATATACTTTTTTTTAGCATTTCTTTTTTTCCCTTTAAGGTATCCGACTACGTTCGGAACCGTGATTTTGTAAAAGCGTATAAATGGATAATATTTAGGATATTTAGTGTCACTTAGATTGGAAAATGTATATAAAATTGTTTTAAGAATAGTATTACAATAAAAAATTATTTAAGTACAATATTTTGACAAAAAATGAACATAGAATGACCCATTTTCAAAATATTCTCCTTTTGCGAAAAATGCTTCTATTATAATAATATTTTGCCTGTATGTACAGAGGCTCAACTAGAATTTCTGAAATATATAACTTAGAGGTGGGTTTATCCATGTTTTACGATAACAGAGGGGAGAAATTTTAAGAAAAAACGCCTATAATTATTTCAATGGGCTGTAACTCTGAAAATAATGTGAATTGTTCAAAATTCATAGTTGAGCCTCCATAGAAAGGCCTGAGCTATATACAGGCAAAATAGTTATTACAATAGAAGCATTTTTCACAAAAGGAGAACATTTTAAAAAAGGTTATTCTAAGTTAATTTTTTGCCGAAATATTGTATTTAAATAATTTTTTTTGTCAAAATGTCCTTAAAACAATTTTATGCATGTATTCTAATCTAAGTGACACTAAATATCATGAAAATTATCCATTTATGCGCTTTTTTAAAATCACGGTTCTGAACGCAGTCCGATACCTTAAGAAAACATCTAATTAAGAAATATTACATCGCAGTAATGAATATGTAGTTGTTAACAAACAAACAAACAAAAAAAAAAAAAAAAAGCTTATGTGTGTGACGGGCTCTATCCACGAAACGTCTAGTAATCCTCTTGGGGAAACTTTCCTTAAGTGTGATTTTAATTTAAAAACCGCTTTCCGTAGAGATGACTTGATTTTGTGCTAATGTAAATGCTATTTAAACCCTGACATTGGGGTGTATGAGATTAATTGTGAAATCTCGGAATATATAGTAGAAAGTGATTTGTGACTGGAAGTTATGTGGGCGGTAGTTAATACACATCTCAGCATCCACACCTGGAGTAGTGGAAGAAGATAGAAGTGGATTAGTACCAAGCTGTCGTTGTTCGAGAAGGAGATGTCTTAAGATCTACTAGTTAAGATAAGGTTTTTTTTTGTATAACCTCATAAGTTTGGTTGAGAATTTAGATTCAATAGTGTCCCCAAAGTAATAATTTCTAAATTGTTCGCACAAAGTGTTAAATCTAAAATAAAAGTAAGTGTTAGAAGATTCGATCTGAGTACCTTCTGTTCCGAAAACGAGTATCTTAGCCATCAAGTAGAAACGATCGTCATCGTGTGGTGGCTATTACTGCTTTATTTAGATACCGCTAATCTCCCACCAGTGAGTCGGTGGATAGGCGAACGATTTTTTTTTGTTTGTTAGTTACGGAGAGAGAGAGAGAGTCAAGGTCACCAATGTAGAATGATTGGACCAGAGCACCTTTTTTCTGTTCCAAAACGAGTATCTTAGCCATCAAGCCAAAACGATCGTCATCACGGGATGGCTATTACTGGTTCATTTAGATACCGCTACATAGCTATTTTTAAAATCATTTCTGTTTTTCTCCGAACCCTCTTGTGCCTGCAACCTCCGGGTTATGATACACTGAATTAATACTCTCGATCGAAATACATGTTCTAGTAGAATTTCTTCACTTGGGCAATTTAGTGAACTAATCTACAATGGAACATTTTTCTATATTCCCACGAGGCCTTTCAGAGTCTGTAAAAGAAGGAAATCTTAACAGTAAATAACGCCTTTTCGTAGACTTCCTAGGAAAGCTCTGGGGACACCAATCAAAGAACCACTGCCCTATAAGATGTACTTGTCTCTCAGGAATTATATAATTAAAAAAAAATCATTTGGTGATTTTGTTTTATGTTTTTTAAGCAAATAAAATTCTAGACATAAAATCTTATTCTTTTTAAATTATGCAAACATAAGAACTATATTTTTGTCTTTGTTTAATTACAGAACAATAAAACAACAATTTGTTTAATTAAAGAACAATTTCAACCGCTTAATTATAATTTATTGCAATCTCATTCAATTTAATTCATTTAAGGTATCCGACTACGTTCGGAACCGTGATTTAAAAAAAAGTGTATAAATGGATAATTTTCATGATATTTAGTGTCATTTGCATTAGAATATATGTATAAAATTGTTTTAAGAATATTATTAGAATGAAAAACTATTTAAATGCAACATTTTGGCAAAAAAAATTAACATAGAACTATCCATTTTCAAAACATTCTCCTTTGATGAAAAATGCTTTTGTAATAATTATATTTTCCTTATATAAATCAAAGATTTCTGCAGAGGGTCTGAACTAGAATTTTTGAAAAGTTCACATTATTTTCAGAGTTACTACCAATAGAAATATGTATCTATGTTTTTTTTCTTAAATTTTCTACACTCTCTGTTGTATTAAAATATGGATAAATCCACTCCTAAGTTATATATTTCAAAAATCCTAGTTCAGCCTGTATACAGAGATCTGAGCTACAAATAGGCAAAATGTTATTATTATAGAAGCATTTTCAATAAAAGAACGTTTTGAAAATAGTTAATTCTATGTTAATTTTTTGCCAAAATAACGCATTTAAATAATTTTTTACTGTCATAGTATTCTTAAAACAGTTTTATACATGTATTCTAATCTAAGTGACACTAAATATCATAAAAATTATCCATTTATACGCTTTTTCAAAAACAGTTCCGAACGTATTCGGATACCTTAAACTTTCTTAATTTAAATATTGAAGCTGTATATTTGGCTCCAAAATAATGTATAATCAATGAACATTGTTGTATGAACGTGTGTGGTACTCGAATGACCAACCTTACAGAACTTCAAGAAAACTACCGCACATACTACCAGAATATACACTGGTATGCAAAACTTAAGCAACAGGTGGGTTTATTGCCATAACTTCACGAAAAATCATCTGAGAGATATGAAATTCTGAAATGAGGGAGAGTATTATGTACGTAAAGGATGACGAAAGCTATCGGCGCTGAAAAGGAATTCAACGCATACGGTATGGAATAAAAAAAGGGTTTATTGAACGCATAGTATCGTGAATCATGATTGTCTATCCAACAGGAAGAACAACAAGCAGATGTTCCTTAATATGGTATATGCCCTCCCCTTACTACAATGGTTGCTTTGCACCGTCTCCGCATACTCAGAACCAGCTGGTGCAACATTTCTTGAGGTAGGAGTGCCCATTCCTCAATCAACATCTGTTTGACTTGTTGGTTGTACTCCGGATGATGTGAGCGTGTGGCAATACGTCTCCCCAAAGCATCCCACACATGTTCGATGGGATTTAAATCTGTGAGCACGCTGGCCAATCCATTCGAGTGATATCTTCACTTTCCAGCAGCTCCTCAACAGCAAGAGTGCGATGTGGCAGTGCATTGTCATCCATAAAGATGAAGTCTGGGCCAATGGCACCTCGGAAAAGATGCACATGGGGAAGAAGTACCTCCTCACAATAGAGATCCCCGGTTACAGACCCTCTGTCGAAAATGGGAAGCTCAGTTCCACCGTTCAGCATAATGCCAACCCAGACAAGAACTCCAGGACCACCGTAACGATGTCTTTCCTTGATGTTACTGGGATAAAACCGGGTCCCGATCTCTCTCCAAATCAAACGCGTTGAGAATCGCTTCTGGTACTGAACCGACTCTCATCCGTAAAGAGAACACGACTCCATTGATCAGTTGTCCAGTTTTGTGCTCTCTGTCCCACTGTAAGCGGGTGCTTCGGTGGCCATCTTTCAACGGGAGGCAGCGTTCAGGAAGGCGGGTGAACGGGCCCCTCTTGTGAAGGCGTCTTCCACAGTAAACCGCTACACTTGTCGACCTGTTGCTGTACAGAGTTTCGGGAGCAATGGCGCTTGCTGACTGCTGTCGAACTTTTTCGCCTGCAGGATGATATATCGGTCATCCCCTGCAGTTGTCGTCTTCGGGCGGCCACACCAACCTTTCTAACAGCTGTACCTGTGGTTTGGAACGCTTTCCAAGCGCGCGAAACGACACTTTTGTTGATTCCGAACTCTGCAGCTACACTGGTGACAGTACGCCCCTCCTCCAACCTTCCGATCATTCTTCCACGTGTGAAGTCATCCAGATGATTTTTTCTAGCCATATTTCACGAACTTACTCACTGGCACTTGCAGAGAATATGGCGAATTGCGTCTCCGTCCTTCATTTCACTTCTACTGTTGAGCAGCGCGCGCCGACATCACGCGTTTTGCGTACGCTCACATAGCTTCTGACGTTTTGTTCCTGATATTTGCATACGCATGACGTTTTTACTGACTTACGTGTTCCCTCTACTGATCTCCAGACCTCCTTTTCTGCAATTTCATGGCTATCTGCTAAATTTTTACATTGTTGCTTAAGTTTTGCACACCAGTGTATATATTTCTAATATATAAAAAACAACTAGTAGCTATTATTATATTTTAAGGTATCCGACTACGTTCGGAATCGTGATTTTGCAAAAGCGCGTAAATGGATAGTATTTATGATATTTAGTGTCGCTTAGATTAGAATACATGTATACAATTGTTTTAAGGACATTATGACAAAAACAATTATTTAAATACACTTTTTTGGCAAAAAATTAACTTAGAATAATTTTTTTTCGAAATGTTCTTCTTTTGTAAAATATGCTTCTATTGTATTAATATTTTGCCTGTATATAGCTCACACCTCTGTACAGAGGCTCAACAATGATTTTTGAAAAATTCAAATTATTTTCAGAGTTACAACCATTTGAAATATTTATCTACGTTTTTTTCTTAAAATTTCTCCCTTCTGTTTTCGTAAGACATGGATAAACCGACTTCCGAGTTATGCATTTCAGAAATTCTAGTTGAGCCTCTGTAGAGAGGTCTGAGCTGAATACAGGCAAAATATTAATACAATAGAAGCATTTTTTACAAAAGGAGAACATTTGGAAAAAAGGTTATTCTAAGTTAATTTTTTGCCAAAATTTGTATTTAAATATTTTTTTTGTCATAATATCCTTAAAACTATTGTATACATGTATTCTAATCTAAGTGACACTAAATATCACAAATATTATCCATTTACGCGCTTTTGCAAAATCACGGTTCCGAACGTAGTCGGATACCTTAATGCTTAGAAGCGCACTTAAAAACTGTCATTTTTATTCACAGGTTTTTACATTATTTTGATAAGCACCTGTAGGTCTTAAAATAAAACAGAATCTTACCACTCTTTCTGAAGCAGCTAAGCGTTTTTCAACCGTTCTTCAAATTCATAAGTCATTTTCTTTAACATACGTCCAGTCTCTCTGATAGTTTTGTCATCCATTTTCAACCTGGAAAAAGTAAATGTTCAAGTATTAGCAAATTTTTTATACAGGAAGTTTCACTTTTTTGTAATAAAAGCATTTGTAATAAATACATGCATATTTTTGTAATATATTGCCTTAAAACTAAGTGGTCTCTTAACGTCAAAGTAATTAAAAAAATTTAAATACTGAGTATTAATAAACTACAAGAAGTCTAAAGCTGCCACCCCATAGATTCACAATGGATATCCCAGTGGTCCTAATCACTGGTACCGTTCCGTAGATCAAATGGTACCGGGCTGCCCAAGGCACATTATATTATTTCCATTTTATTTGTTGTGATGTATCTCTTGGTTTTGTGTGGCTTTCCACTTTATATTCCATGTTAAATCACTTCATATTCATTTTTTGGTGTCATTGTATTCCATTTCTAAGTCATATTTAAATATACATTTAAACCTGTTTTTGTGCGGTAGATAAGGACCGCTTAAAAGTAATCAAGAATATTCGAAAATATTTTATATAAATACTTACATATAACAAACACTTTTGTCAACATACTACAAAAAAACTTTTTATATGCGGTGGAGAGAGAACACATAAAAAAAAAGTCGCACTTAAAAAATATGTAAATTATTTACGAAATTCACATGAGAAAGTGCTTACAAAAAAAATAATTAAATTCCACATGGAAACATTTTGAAAACATTTAATTTCTCATAGTATAAACGGCGAAAAATTTTCCAAAATGCTCATACATATTCATTGCTACTCATCGTAATCAAAACCACGCATCTTCCTGTGATGAATTAGTTCAAAATCGCTTTCGTCACTTGAAGATACAATTCCAATTAATTTATTTTTTGGCACCCTAAAGTAAGTGATAGATTTTTATGATGACGGTCAGTTCCATGTGAACGCCACGATAATCAGATATGCATGATCTAAGCTCTTTTTTTTTTTGTAATTTCAAACTCCCTTAGGGATAGTATCTATTTTAAGAAATGCTTTTCCGTTTGTTGGAAAGCTGGGTCCCAGAATATATTGTATCCGTTGTCAAAAAATCCGTTTCTCTGCATGTCTGTCTTCATAATCTATCAAACTATTGATAATGTCACTGTCATTGAAAGTTTCGTCTTCAAGCAAGCGCGTGCTGCTGGTGCAATGAGAGAAAGCAACGGAACGTGCATTGTCGAGAGACTGTTTATAACCAATAAACAGAGTGTCTTGAAGTGTATGTATGTACATTGACAGAAAACATTACAGGGGCGCCCAAACCATTGAAATTCATATACCTCATAAAAAAAAGATCGAACAAAAATAAAATCGTATAAAAAAGGACCGCACAAAATCAGGTTCTACTGTAATTAATTTAAAATCATTAAATCAAAACAATTAACGTGCCATTCTCAGCTGGCCGCGGTAAAATTATCAAACTTTGACCAGTCCGAGGTGATAAAAAGGTTGGGGGATAGTACATGCTATACAGCTGCAAGAAGGGACTTTACCCATTTTTCCAAATTTAATCTCGTAACCCCTCTTTTATACTTCCTTGCGCAGTTGAGCCTTACCTGATTCAAAGTAAGCTGATTACATATTGTGACGAAGCATATCTCTTTCCCCTATTTTCCAACAGATCCCTTGCCGACAGAAGCTGCGAAAATTCCAGGCATTTCCCTAATTGCTGGGAAGGAATTTCGTAGCTGGGTGGTCGAGTTTCGGCACCTTTTTTGCCCAGCCGACCGGACTGTCAAAAAGAGGCGCCTTATCATTGTGTGTTCATTTTCCCAGAACTCGGTGACGCCGTCGCGTCGGAGAACATACAACTGTACACCCAGCCTTGGCGTCTCTTTGGGACTAGCGGAAACGAGACCGAATTTGGCGCAAAGGAGATGTATGACATCAAGGGAGCCGAGACCGGAAGGCGGCAGCAGACCCAGAGGGATTGAGGCCGACAAAGAGATGAGTGGTGGATAACTAGGAGAAAGAGATGATATTAAAGGGGCGAGAGAGTCCGGACGAGGGAAGAAAAGACTGGATCTTTGAAGGGAGCGGTTCGGCCGTCCCTTGAGCGATAGGAAGAGTGATAACGAGCCCGAGAAGTACAGCGGTCTCCTGGTTTGAAAGATCGAGGAAACGGGAGAGTACGGAAGAGACTCGAAGTGATTACGGACGAGCCCGCGAAGTACAGCGGTCTCCTGGCTTGGAAAATCCAGGAACGGAAGAGAGTACGGAAGAGACTCTAAATTGATATTGAACTGTAATTAGAATATACCTTTTATTTATTATTTTGATGAATTTCATGTTGAAATAAATAGTTAACCCAGAGCTGAGAGAAGTCATTACAATATGATACTACGCGTACACCGAACTACTGTTTGATATATATATTTTTTTTCCGTATTTGATCCTTTTATATAATAACACGATACACACCTTAAAAAATGAATGCAGTTTCTATTATCGAAATGTTTCGTCTATTGTTTTGGTTCAGTTCCTTCCCACAGAAGCGGCGGAATGATAACGCATTGCTTTGCTGATAAACATGTTACATGTCTACTTTCGAGAACATTTTAAGTTTCTGTTTCTAAATGAGATAAAAATCTGGAAGCAATTGTAACGGAAAGAACTTGTAGTCAATCTATCCTAGGTTATCTATTTCATTTTCCCGCCAATTCTAACGGATTTATTTTTGCGGTTTATGCACGCTTTATTAAAATCTTCGCGTCTTTTAGTCTTCACTATTCAATAAAATTTGAACAACAATGAAGAAAATTATAATTAAAACAAAAAATTATAAAATGCACTTAAAATCATTTCTCTGATTGAATTATGCATATATGTGTTCTGCATTTTTGAATGCAATTTTTAGGTAACTTACCTTTTTCTTGTGATGAATTTAGATATTCTATCCTTTATTCTCCAATAGGTTTTTGCTCAGTATTATTAACATAAAGGGGGAAGGTTGGCTGGTTACACAACATGTTAAAACCACTTTTATGTAAATTATTTTATATATAAGAGAGCTGTCCTAAGTCAGCAATGTTTATAATACTGTAGCATCCCTATTTTTATATTTTAAATCTATTATATTTTAATTTCTCATGTATCCTTTCTAAAATCTTATGTTTGGTTATTTTGCAATTTCAATTTTTTTTCACTTTTGTTTATTAAATATTCATCTCTCTTTAGTAGAGAATTTTGACTATATATACACACACACACATAACATCACAATCAGTGGCGCACACAATTGAGGGGTCCTGGGGGTCCAGACCCTCCCCAAAGCCCTTGATTTTTTTTCCGATTGGTTATAATTCTAAGTATATAGTACGTAAAATTTAACTAAGTATTTGTTATTAATGATTAATTTTATTAATTAATGCTAATTATTTATTCAATAATTAGTTATTTACTGTGTTTTGTTCCCGAAAATCGACAAAATCAAAAGGAGCATGATACAAGATTGGTGAACTTCCGACCCCGGACCCCTCGCCCTAGAAAAATTCCTCTCTCTCTCTCTCTGTGTGTGGGCTACTAATTACAATACATAGCAGTATAACATCTCCATGCATGCGTAAATAATGCAGACACATACATACATACAAATATATACATACACAGTGGCGCACACACGAGAGGTGTCCTAGGGGTCCGAAAACCCTTACAGCCCTTGATTTTTTTGTATTGGTTATAATCCTATGTATATGTTACGTAAAATTTAAATATGTATTTGTTATTAATAATTAATTTTATTAATTAATTCTAATTATTTATTTAATTAATGTTGTACTGTTTTCGTTCCCGAAAATCGACGAAATCAAATGAATATGTTGGGTGGCGTATTGGAGCATGATGCCAAAATGGTGGACTTTTGACCCTGGACCCCCTTGAAATATATATATATATATATATATATATATATATATATATATATATATATATATATATATATATACTATATATATATATATATATATAAGGCTTATTCTCTACGAACAAGAGATAACACCCATCAATCACATTCGAAAAACGTTATGCGTTTCAAAAATTCTAGTTGAGCCTCAGTACAGAGGTCTGAGCTGAATACAGGCAAAATATTAATACAATAGTAGCATTTTTTACAAAAGGAGAACATTTGGAAAAAAAAGTTATTCTAAGTTAATTTTTTTGCAAAATATTGTATTTAAATAATTTTTTTGTCATAATGTCCTTAAAACAATTTTATACATGTATTCTAATCTAAGTGACACTAAATATCATGAAAATTATCTACTTATGCGCTTTTTTAAAATCATAGTTCCGAACGTATTCGGATACCTTAAATAATGATTTATTTTCCTATGACAAATACATTTAAAAAAAAACACGCTACTCTTTTGTTAGTTTGTAAGACAATTTCATGATTGCTTATGATGATTGCTAAGTTAACACCAGTATGGAAATGTATGAGCTCATTATATATTATATCTGGGGTTGCCAACCCTCGGCAAGCGTGCCACAGTGTGGCATGGCTAAGTTGTAAGAGTGGCACGCGAAGACTTACAGAAAAATTTAAAAAAATTTAAAAGATAAAAATTATTAATTTTTTTACTGTTTTATTTAAACGTGGTTACCTCAGACAAAACAAAACACATCAACGTTTATTTTAAATATACTTAAAGGTATCCGACTACGTTCGGAACCGTGATTTTGCAAAAGCGTATAAATGGATAATATTTATGATATTTAGTGTTACTTAGATTAGAAAATGTATATGAAATTGTTTTAAGAATAGTATTACAGTAAAATATTATTTAAGTACAATATTTTGACAAAAAATGAACATAGAATGACCCATTTTCAAAATATTCTCCTTTTGTGAAAAATGTTTCTATTATAATAATATTTTCCCTGTATATAGCTCAGACCTCTGTACAGAGGCTCAACTAGAATTTTTGAAATATATAACTTAGAAGTGGGTTTATCCATGTTTTACGACAACAGAGAGGAGAAACTTTAAGAAAAAAACGCCGATAATTATTTCAATGGGTGGTAACTCTGAAAGTAATGCGAATTTTTCAAAAATCATAGTTGAGCCTCTGTACAGAGGTCTGAGCAATATACAGTCAAAATATTATTATAATAGAAATATTTTTCCCAAAAGGAGAACATTTTGAAAAAAGGTTATTCTAAGTTAATTTTTTGCCGAAATATTGTATTTAAATATTTTTTTTTGTCAAAATGTCCTTAAAACAATTTTATACATGTATTCTAATCTAAGTGACACTAAATATCATGAAAATTATCCATTTATGCGCTTTTTTAAAATTACGATTCCGAACGTAGTCGGATACCTTAATTAAATTACATTAGTAAAATATATTGTAGACAACAATCCTTCATTGTTGTGTGCATTGGTTTTCCAAAATAAGTGCATTTATGGGATTCTGGAATTTGAGGGAGAGTGTTTTAAATTATCTGGTAGAGAGAGAAAACAATGAACAACTGCGCAGTGAGTGCTTGCTTCTCAAGAATGAAGATAGGCTTTGAGATTTAGCTTTTCTTACCGATGCAAAAAGACATTTAAATGACTTAAATTTAAGATTACAAAGAAAAGATTGTTCTTTTCCAATCCTGATTGATTTTTTATTTTCTTTTGTGTAAACACTTTTGCTTTTTTGTATCAATTTTGGATAAAAAAGAGAAGCTGATGCACTTCTAAAACAACCCAATTTTAATAGCATCTTCGAAAACTAATCCTAACGTAATAAAATCTACAAATTGAATACTCAGTAAAAAAATCTACAAATTAAATACTCAGTAAAAAATCAACAAATCGAATACTCAAGGAAAAAATCTACAAATTGAATGCACAGTAAAAAATCTACAAATTGAATATTCAATAAAAAAATCTATAAACTGAATACTCAGTAAAAAAATCTACAAATTGAATACTCAGTAAAAAAATCTACAATTTGAATACTCAATAAAAAAATCTATAAATTGAACACTCAGTTTGAAAAAAACACATTAAGAAAGTACATTGACTACTTAACAATTATTTAGAATTAAATTTCTCTGGTTATTTATTTTTATTTTGTACCTAACGTAACTGACTGAAACTGAAAAAATAAATAAATAAATAAAATAAAATAAAAATTAACAATAAAACTTAAGTTTGTACTTTTGTCTTACTTATTATATTATTTTTAAATTTCCACAACTTATATGTATATATAGAGAGAGAGACTTTCACAAAATATGCCCTTTTTTCATAAAAATTCCATAAGCCGAAAAGAAACATTTTTTCATCTTTTCTTATTCTTATGTTTGTTGGAAAAGTTAAGAGTGGCACGCATAATTTTTTTTCCATCAGTGGCACTTTTCTCAAAAAGGGGTTGGCCACCCCTGCATTATACAAATAATAATAATAATAATAATAATAATAAAACATTGCCGTACTTAAAAAAAATGTTTAAACAATTTCAAAATTCCTTTCTTTGAAACAAAAGCGACCTGAGGGTTAAACTTTTATTTTAATGTTCCAAATTTGCATAATTTTCAAAGGTTGGAACGCTTTTTAATATGGTTAAAAACAAAAAAATACATCATAAAATGACAAAAAAAAAATCTCATCAAAATGTAAAACTATATGTAGAAGGAAGAAATAAACAAACACGCATATAAAGTAATGAACAGATAATCCCAATTCCGAAACCGACGCCATGTGAGGG
This sequence comes from Trichonephila inaurata madagascariensis, assembly GCA_019973955.1. NCBI lineage: Eukaryota > Metazoa > Arthropoda > Arachnida > Araneae > Nephilidae > Trichonephila > Trichonephila inaurata. The sequence continues at coordinate 27,248 of BMAV01020130.1, forward strand.
AGAAAATAAAACAATATAATACGTAAATAAATTTACCTCTCCTAATACAGGCACTTCCGATTCGTCCAGTAGCTCTGACGCTTCTGCAGCAATTGTAAAAACTAAATCACAACACCGGTAGTGACCTTGACCTGTAAGTTGTCGACCAATACTGACGAAATATCTTCAATGCATTCTGACCGAGTGCTTCCCCTGGTCATGTGATTTTGGGAGGAAAGTGTTATGTACTTTTAGGGGGGAACATAAGTAGCCCGTCTCCAAATGTTTTTCACACGGTTCAATTATCGATACCTAGATAACGTTTTGTCTTTGAGAAGTAAAATTTTTTCATTTCCTGGAAGGTTCTAGAGAACTGATTATTTTAATCATGTCTGTCGGAAAGGGGATCCTTGATAAGTATAGTCATTTCCTGCTCTGTTATACTGATAATATAAACGTGTTAAAGGTTTAAATATTTTACATAACTTAGGAGAAAAAAAAGAAAAAGAACTATGCTTATGCCTATTTCCTTTCCCTTCCTTTTTTTTTCTTTTTGAGTGAATATTCACTGTAGTTATTCAAATAATAATGCAGTGGTCTTGAAACTTTTTCAACTCGCGGAAACCTTAGAACTATAAAGTGTCTTCGGGGAACTCCATTACGCACAAACATTTAAAAGAGAATATATCTTAAAATAATATTTAAATTAGATTGATAAGATATAAGTACTTTAAATAAAGACAATTAAAAAGGTATTGCATTTATTATTATAAATTTTAACGTATTTTTAAGGTATCCGACTATTTGCGACAACTTTTTTTAAAAAAAAAATGGAGATAAGAGAATTTTTTTTGTGGTTTTTAGATTTGGTTAATACATTTTAAGAAAAATATGCTAAAATTAAGAAGAGAAAAAGAAATTATTATTACTAAAATGGGAAAAAGTGGGTAAAAATTTACAAAAAATAACATAAACGAGGCCCAGTGGCGCACTCCTGGGGTCCGGACCCCCCAAAGCCCTTGATTTTTTTCCGATTGCTTATAATTCTAAATATATAATACGTAAAATTTAATTAAATATTTGTTATTAATGATTAATTTTATTAATTAATGCTAATTATTTATTCAATAATTAGTTTTTTGCCATGTTTTGTTCCTGAAAATCGACAAAATCAAAAATAGCATGATACAAGAATGGTGAACTTTCTAGCCCCCCCTCCCTTAAAAAATTCCTGTGTGCGCTACTGATGGGGCCCATTCTGCACCAAAAGTTTATGAACAATTTTTCAATTCTGATGTGTTGCTATGTTATTCATTTTTGAATTGACCTTCAGGATAAGAGATATTTTAATTTTTACAAAAACTAGAACCCTTTATCTTAGTTGTTGCTTAAATCAGTAATAATATTAACATAAGGGGTTGTGTGAATTTTGTAATATATATATAAAACAGTGATTGGTAAATCTGAAGGTTAAAGCACTTCTACTATATATATTATACAGAACATACACAAAAAATTTCAGTTAATTATTTTCAAAACATTTTTAGCAATCGCTGTCCCCGTTTGAGCATTTTCAAACAAAAAAAAAACACACATTTCGAGTAAAACGCATTTTAAAGTATGACATCTTGCTTGAAATAGAGGCATCTGCTTTTATACTAAAACTCTTGTAGTTTTTATTCTAGTGGACGGAAAATAATAAACTTGGTATTTTTATAAAGCTAATAAGATGCAGGGGTGTCCAACACGCGGCCCGCATGTGGCCTGCCAGTAAGTAAGTTGCGCGGCCCACCGACTCTTTTTAAAAAATTTTTTAAATATCAGATTTTCAACTGTAATTTTCAAGAAAATGCCACAACTGTAATATTTTAAACATTATTTGATAATTGCATAATTATATTATATAAACATTATTATATTATCTATGTCTGTATACATGAAAAATAAAGAAAACAACAATAATAATTCATTCTGTTTTAAATTTTCACTCCAATAAATGTTTTTTTGTTTTCAAATCTGATATAAAGGTACATATTTTTATGTGCGGCCCGCGAGATTATAATGTTTTTTCGAAGTGGCCCGCAAGGTCATTTGGGTTGGATACTCCTGGCCTGTAAAATCAAATCAAAAACTATTTGTCAATTTTTGGCCAAATTCACAATTTTAGGTTAGTCGGATACCTAAATATAATTTACTGACTCAATAATAATATTAATTTGTGATCAATGCATTATATTTAGTAACTGGGACATGTGTTTGCTTTTTTTTCTTACACAAACTGTCGAAATCTAGGTCTATTGAAATTATTTGCAGTTCTATTTCATATTATGTATTTATAATTTATTTTTATATTTTGTTTTTGTAATCACTCACACTGAGAGAAATATTTTTTACTAAAAATACATTGATCTAAACGGCATCAAATTATTTATAGCTGTGTAAGAAATCCTGTGAATTTTGCATGAATTTGCAAACTAAAATTTAAAAGTTATTCTTGCTTACATTTAAATTTTAACGTTGAATCTCTATTGATAAGCCGATAAGTTGTTCCCTAGCTATAAATATTTTTTCCACAAATGAAAAAAGGTACTTTTTCCATTGGAAAATTATTTACTTCTGCAAAACATTGTATTAACGAATATAAAATTATTTCATGGAACCTGTGATAGTTACTATAGAATATTCCCATCCTAATAGGAAATCCATACTAAGAAAAAAAAGCCCTTTTAATGTTCTTGTATTGCATTGTGATACAAGCTAAGAAGTATTATAAAATAAAAAAAAAAAAGTAATGTATAAATAAAATTTTCAGTTTTAATGACTGGGATGAATTATAGATTTGAGGCTGTGCAAACTTCATAGTGAAAGTGAATCCGTTTTGCATACATATTTAGAATTTTCTTTTCGATTTTTATTGTGACTCGTGGAACTCCAGGATTCCGTGGAACAGTTTGTAGACCACTGTAATAGTGCGTTAAGTTGCGATTTTATTGACACGGCATTACATAGAGCAAATTAATAAAATAAAATTTTGATATACATTGAATAATTGAATCGAAATTATTATAACTGACTTTAGCGTTATGAATTGTATGTGTTTATACCCAAATATATATATTTGAACAAAGCGGAATAGTCAATATCCAAATATTATGTGTGCAATTTAATGCTAAATTCTCCCCCCCCTCCCCCTTCCTTCTCCGGTCCTGGAGTATCAGTTATAGATGTCTTCCAAGAGCATTTTCACTGAAAACGTTTTAAAAGATAAACTAAAAAGTGTTCACAAAAAACGCTTGGTAAATATTATTAATCGATATTGCTACAGTTTAACTATACATGAAAATAAAATCGCATTACTATAATATTTAGCTAAATAATGTCTTCTTAAATTTTTTATTGGAAAACATATTTAACATAACACACTGCATTGAAAAAAAACTGATTAAATGTTTAATTATAACGCTCGTATTTTAATTCGGTAATAATTACTTCGCAATGTGAGGAATGTAAGATGATTTTTGTTTTCAAAAATCAAAATGGGGGAATAACAACGGGGTTATATGAGGCCGAGAACCAGCAAACGGAGTTTGCTTCTTCTTTCATCCTATAGTGAGAAAAAAGAAAAGAAAAGATAAGATTCCACGGGCGGGCCGCGGAGGGGGTGTGGGGAGACCCTTCCGACAGGAGGGAATAACAGGTGCTCGATTCCAAGTTTTCAACCTCAAACGTGTCTAAACGTGTTCGGAAGGGGAAAAGTATACTTTTGTGAGGGAAGAAAGGAAAGGAGGAGAGAGAAACGCGGAACCACTTTCATACAACCTTGAGATTTAGGTGATCCAAAAAGGCAGTGACCTACACCAAGGTCATGGCTTTGTCTAAACAAGGGGAGGGGGCTTGGCGATTCAACCCCCTCCCCTTCGTCTCTTTCGCCTAAGTCCAGGTGGCCAAGCCACGGCACACGTGTGCACGCAGGAGTTGTAACACTGGCACGCGAAGATTTGAAAATATATTAAAAAATATTTTTTTTTTTTTACAGTTTTATTAAAATGTAGTTGTCCCAGACAAAAATATTCAATTTATTTTAAGCACAATTAATTGAATTACAATGGAAAATTATCATGTAAAGCAGTGTTCCCAACTTTTTTACCGCGGCCCGCTGAGGGGGAGGACGTTGATTGCTTATATTTTAAATTGTTTTGTTTCAATAATTTTATTTTAATTGTGTATTTAAACGAGCCTTCGGAATAAAATATAGATACACCAAAAATGAATATAAAGTGATTTTCATAAAAGTAGCCCAAACCCAAGAAAAAAAATGCCGCAGTAAATAAAATGGAAATAATTTCAAGTTTCTTGTGCGGACCAGTAGTATCTGATCCGTGGACCGGTCCACGGACCGGGGGTTGGAGACCATTGATGAAAAGAACACTCTTACATTGTTATGTGCTCTGGCTTTCAAAAGTGCACTCGCGATATTTTAGAATTTGAAGGAGCGCGTTTTAAAATATCTGGAAGAAAATAATGAACTGCCAGTTAGAGGTTGTTACTCAAGAATAAAAATTGGCTATGGGTTTAAGGTTTTCTTACTGATATTATAGGACATTTAAATAATTTAAAATTAAGATTACAGGGAAAAAATTGCATTTTTCCCATCTCAGTTGATTAAATATCTTTTGTAAACAAACTTTTGCATCTTTTGTTTCTATTTGGAAGAAAATAGATTAACACGTTTCACAGTAATGCAGTAACTAGCTGTAATGGATTTAAAAATTAAATATTCATTTTGAAGGATTAACTCAGTGTTAGGTTGGATAATTTTCAAGATGATAAAAAAATGCTGATCTTTTTATAAATCCTTTTTCAATTTCTCTATAAGATGTTAATTGTTACCCACTTGAAATTCAAATGGGAGTTATTAACCTACAGCATCATACCAGACTGAAAAGCAAATATAAGGAATTTATTTAAACATAAGTAATCCAAATTATATTGAATTTGGAAATTTAAACCAACATTCAATTTTACAAATTTATGTGCTTGGTTTCCAGATATTGTTGTAGTTTTAAATCAACATATCCTTGTGAACAAATGTTTTCTACTACGAACCTAATAAAATCATAATTTCGTTCAAAATTAACTGATATTTACCTAAGACGAACTAATTTCTGTAGCATCTTTGAGAACTAAACCTAATATAGAGGACTTGGCAAAAAAAAAAAAAAACTACAAATTCAATAGCCATATTAAGCATGCACTGACTGTTTAGTTATCAACTAGAATTAAATGTGTTTTAAGTTATTCATGTTTATTTTATATCTAAAACGTTATTAAGAATAAAGTAACAAAACAATTATTGACGATAAAACCTTAGTATTTATTATATTATTTTTAAATTTCACTACTTAGACTTGTATAAAAAGTATGCTATTTGCGTAAAAATCCCATATATGTCTATAAGTAACATTTCTTCATCTTTTTAGTTTGTTGGAAAAGGTGGAAGTGGCAGGCATAATGATTTATTATCAGATAGTGGTAATCTCACCAAAATGGTTGGCTACCCCTGGTCTAAGTGTTTTTTAGAATGTAACCTTTCACCCCTCCCATAAGACAATCCAGTGTTTATCACTGTAAATGATACCTAAATTCTAGTGACAAATTCTTGCTGAATGTCTAACTAGTTGTTTTAGTGAGTTGCAGCCCTGTTTTACAAATCTACGTTCAATAAAACATCATGATTATTAAAGTTTATATATTTCGAATACTCAATTGTGCATGTTATGACTGGAAAGATTGGAAAAGAATAATTTGGCAAATTAAATACTTATGCAACTGATTGAAATAAAATGGAAATGATTCATAAAATGATGAAAATAGTACAGTGCTTTGTCATTTTGTATCATTGTCAAGAGTTTTAGGAGATTATTCTTTCGTACTAGAAAATAATCGCCTTAACTCTATCGTTCAAACGTACTAGAAAATTACAGAATACTAAAACATTATATTAAAATAATATGGAATAGAAAGTGTATTAATGCCTTGTAAATATTTTTTCAAAAAGAATTACAAATTAAAAAATATAATGAAAAATAATAGTAAATTATTATTTTTTCATTTAAATTTAATAAAAACAAATAAAATTAATGACATATCTGAACATATGGGTCAAAAAACTAGTACAGTTTCCTAAATAAATTAAAATTCCATATATACATCAGTGATTCTAAAACTGTGGGGAGCGCCACCCTAGGAGGGAGTGATAACACTACATGGGGCACAAGCATATTTTAAAGTAGAAAATAAAAAATAAAAATATTTTAAAAAATTATTAATTTACTAAAGAGAAGAAATGAAAATACTTTCTGGCATAATAAAAATACACGTTGCATGTTTAATGCAATCTCTTCCAATTTAAAAAGTTAAAAATAACATAATACTTTTCCTGTTACTTAAAAGTAAGTAATTTACTTAAAATACTAGTGGCGCACATTCCGGTCCGGAACCCCCTTGAGTGCGCCACTGAAATTTTAAGCCCTTGATATTATAGCCCTTGAATTTGTTTCGATTGATTATAATCCTATGCAAATAGTACGTACAATTTAATTATTTGTTATTAATAATTAATTTATTGAGTAATACTAATTTTTATTGTTCGATAATTAATTGTTTACTGTTTTTTGTTCCCGAAAATTGACAAAATCAAAATAATATGTTAGGCGGTGTAATGGAGCATGATACGAGAATGGTGGACTTTCAATCCTGGATCCCCTCCCCTGAAAAATTCCTGTGTGCGCTACGGTAAAATATCTATTACTTAAAAGTAACATATTCAAAACTTAATACTTATCTCGATAATTTGCACCGTTTATAACTAAGGTCGTATAGTAACCATAGCTTAAATGTACATTGTTGTACATCATTGTAACTATAGCTTCAATGTACAATGTGTATTGTATTCAATACATTGTTATTGTATGGGGGAGGGGCGCGATGAAACTTATGGTTGAAAATTGGGTCGTAAATACTGAAAGTTTGAGAAGCATTGCCTTACATATAATTTTTTACTAATCTTAGACTTCTAAGGAAATTTTATTTTAAAACAAAAGGAAAATATTTATCCAACTTAGGTCAAATAATAAAGAAAGTAAAAAAAAAATGTTATATATAATTTTAAAAGATGTATTTCCAAAAGTACAAGTCTTATGTTTCGATAAATAAAAAAATTAGTAAAGTTATAGCAGGTACTATTCGCGATTCTTACTTCCTATAGGGGAAATATCTTTATAGTGTTATATGATTATAAAAACGCTTTCTGTAAAGGAACAGAGATTTTTGTTGATGAGAGTTGTTATTTAAAGTCAAGTGAAGAGAGGAGTTGGCGATTATATCGTCATACGCAGTTAGAGAAGTAACTGTTGACAGTAATAGTTATCTGTCTTAAGATGTGTGTGTGTGTTTTAACAAAGTTTGTGTAGAGAAACAGTAAAAATATTCCACCAAACTCTAAAGCTCAATTTATTGGCGAAAATCCATTCCGAAAGTAATTTTCAGCAATGTTTATTTATTTGTGTACACGAGTACAGGAGCACTTATGTGAATGATAAGAGATACACTTAAAGCCCCCAACACACGTGATAAAAACATGCTCCGTATTTTTTGATAAGATCACGTGTTAATAAAAAGAGTACTACTGACTTTTGTACGCAAGAGCAGCCACAATCCATTTTAACTATCAGTGTTAAGGTATCCGACTACGTTCGGAACCGTGATTTTGCAAAAGCGTATAAATGGATAATACTTATGATATTTAGTGTCACTTAGATTAGAAAATACATATATAATTGTTTTAAGAATAGTATTACAATATATATAAAAAAGTATTTAAGTACAATATTTTGACAAAAAATGAACGTAAAATGACCCATTTTCAAAATATTCTCCTTTTGTGAAAAATGCTTCTATTATAATAATATTTTCCCTGTATATAGCTCAGAGACCTCTGTACAGAGGCTCAACCAGAATTTTTGAAATATATAACTTAGAAGTGGGTTTATCTATGTCTTACGACAACAGAGGGGAGAAGTCTTAGAAAAAAAAAAACGCCGATAATTATTTCAGTGGGTTGTAACTCTGAAAATAATGTGAATTTTTCAAAATAAAAAATAGTTCAGACTCTCTGGAGATGTCTTTACTTTATATACAAGAGAGCACACACACACACAAAATATTATTATTTTGCAAGCATTTTTTACAAAAGGAAAACATTTTGAAAAAAGGTTATTCTAAGTTAATTTTTCGCCGAAATATTGTATTTAAATAATTTTTTTTTGTCAAAATGTCCTTAAAACTATTTTATACATGTATTCTAATCTATATAAGTGACACTAAATATCATAAAAAATTATCCACATTTATACGCTTTTTTAAAATCCCGGTTTCAACCGTAGTCGGATACCTTAACTTGAAATTTTCAAATAATGGACTTACGGTTTTATTGATAAATGATTTTTTTCCTACGAAGTTTGAAAGTTAAATTCAAAACATTTAGAAATTTTGTGACAGTGGTTCCTCTTGTATTGAGCGACAGAAATACAAATATTCGATTGTTTTTGACGAAATAAAAAAATGTCACTGTGAGTAAAACCTTTATATATTATGAAACAAAATATTGATTGAAACATGGCAGTTTTATTCGCTGCAGCTATCAGAGCAGTGATACTCAACTTGGCAGCCCGGTATCCATTTCTGGGTGACCCGGCTTTGACCCATTGCCTTAATTATTTAAGAACAATGTGCTAAAAATATAGTGGTAAATTATATCAATGAAACAATCAAATTTTTGAATTTTGCTATCAATTTGTTTGTTTTGATAGTAGAATGTAAACCAAAAAGGCCTGGTTATGGATGAAAAGAAATCGGAACTACCCAATAACTAAGTAAAAATACATAAAAGTAAATACTATTTGCGTGTCTTTGATAGAAGGGATGTTAAATTATTAAAATATTAGCCGAAAATGAGAGGCTTAATATTTCGATCAATTTTGCTTCGTTGAATGCTGCTTTGCTCTAACGGCAGTGCTTCTCAAATTTTCAATAAACGCGACCCACTATTCGATTATCATTTTCATCGCGCCTCCATACAATAACAATGTATTGAATTCAATAATACTATACTTTGACACTAAAGCTACAACACGACTTTAATCTCTTATGTGCCACCTACGTATAAATACGTCTCGCTCAGCCAAAGCTTTATTTTTCTGGACGTATATATACGTCTTTCCGAAGTATGATCTTTTCTGTGCTGTACTATCCATGAAATTATTCTAAGGGCTTTGGAATGCTATAAAAGAACCTTGACAGTATATGCGAAGGATTTATTTCAGAGGATTTGCTTATTTATTCCTTTTCTCCTCCCACTCAAAAACCTCAAAATACGCTCATCTACGTGGTAAACGGTGGATTAGGAGCGAATCACGTAATTTTTAATCATCAGTTAAAGGGAAATTATATAAACCGTACACAAATTATCAAAATAAATGTTAATACGAGACCATGGAGTCACTGGTAATTATCAAACTTCTTCTTAACTTAGAATTGTTAAATTAATAATAAAATATACATTGTACAGTACTGTACATTTATAAGTGTATTATATCAGTGTAAATGTGTATTCTATATTTTATTATATCATAAAGTATTTTGTTTGTTTACTTTCAGAAAATTGAAATTTTTTAAAATAATCTTTTGTTTTCGACTTTTCAATATGCTCGCGCCCCCCTTGTAGACTTATCACGCCTCCCAAGGGGGGCGCGCCCCACAGTTTGAGAAACGCTGTCTTACGGAGTTTTTCCCCATTGTACTCATGTTGCGTTCCGCGTCAAATACCTATCATATGACCCAGAGGGGAAAAAGGTTGAGTATGAGTGGTTCCCAAAATGGTTGGTCCCTACGACATCGGGGTCCTTGATATTATTTAGGGGGTCCATGGAAAGTTAAAATTGATTTGGGGGTCCCTGAATAACGTCAGGGGGTCCGCGCAAGGTTTAATATTAAAAAAAAATGTTGATCCATTTTTTTTTATGGAAGTTTAAATAAATAACAATAATTCACTTGGATATTCTCGATTGAGTGTTGAACCTTTTTGCGCGCTGAGTAACTTAGATCCCAAGCACACATGAATCCATATTAATACAGGAGCAGCTTATTGAAATGTCCATAAATCAGGGAATTAAACTAATGTTTGAAGAAGAATACCACAAATACTGGTTACAAAAACAGATTCCGATTTTATATCCTGCATTATGGGTTATTGCAGTGCTTCTCAAACCGTGGGGCGCCCCCCCCTTAGGGGGCGTGACAAATCTACAAGGGGGGCGCGAGCATATTAAAAAGTAGTGAACAAAATATTATTTAAAAAAAATATTAATTTACTGAAAGTAAACAAACAAAAAATACATTCTGTCATAATATATAAAAAAATAAAATACACATTTACGCTGATATATTACACTTATAAATATATCAGTGCTACACAATGTATTTTATAATTAATTTAACAATACTAGGTCAAAAACAAGTTTATTAATTACCAGTGACCCCATGGGCTTGTCAAATATATAATTTAAAACAAAAATTAACACTTATCTTGATAATTTTTGTACGATTTATAATTAAACCTTGACTGCCGATCAAAAGTTTCGCGATTCGCTTCCAAATGCCAACCGTTCTCCACGTTGGCACGCGTATACGATGTATTGGGGAGGGGAGGAATAAAGAAGTAAAAATAATCTGGAATAAGTAAATCCTTCGCAAACATTGTCAAGGTCATTTTATTGCATTCCAAAATCTTCGGAATAATTTTACGGAAAGCAGTGCACAGAAGAGATCGTACTTCGGAAAGACGTCTATATACGTCTGGAGAAATAAATGTTTTGGCTTTGAAGACTTTATATACACGGGGAATTAAAAGGTTGAAGTCGTTTCGTAGTTTTAACGTCGAAGTATAGTATTATTAATTCAGTACATTGTTATTGTATAATAGGAATTAAATATGATTGAATATTGGGTCACGAGTATTGCAACTTTGAGAAGCACTGGGTTATTGTACAAAAGTTGTTGACTACTTTCCCATCTTCCTATTAGGTGGAACGTGGATTCAGTGCCGTAAAAAAAATTTGATCACTAGGAAAAAAAAACTTGACCGAAAGCTAGTGCTCGTGGGGATTTGAGGTTGCTACTCACAAACACAGAGACGGAAATAAATACACGCACAACATCTCATTAAGTCATTATTTTTTAAATTTTACTTTAAATAAAATTAGTATTTCAATAAATCATTCTTCAGTAAAACGTTTGTGTGTGTGTGTGTTTTTTTTAAATTTGTAATTTTTATACTATGCATTTATGTAGCTTTTCCACTTGGGAAAGTTTTATTTAAAAAGGGGTTCCGTGGGCAAGTTTCGACTATAAGAAGTGGTCCATGGGTTAAAAATGTTTGGGACTACTGGTATAAACGATCGTCGTATGCGTATAAATGATTCTTTGATAATTAAATTATCGTGTTTGACATACATGGTTCTCTTCTGTCTCGAAGTATAATCACAAGTATAAGTTTCATAGTTAAGTTATGTATAACACATATAATAAGTTTATTTTGTAATACTTATTTAAATTTTATTACAATATAATAAATCATATGTCTGAATATTTTATTGTTTACTGTCCCGGGGCGCATGAAATAATTTTACATTCCTTAGAACAATGTTTTACAAAAACTAAACAATTTTCTAATGAAAATGGCACCTTTTTCTCATTTGTGTAAAAGAACATTTATAATGAAGGAGAGGGAACAACTTATCGAACTTACAACATATTCGGCATTAAAATCTAAATTTAAGCAAGAACAGCTGCCAGGGTTGCAAAGTCATTACTAAATTAATTATTTAATAATAAATTCACACGTTGTCTGTTCTCTTGTGAATAAAACTAGATTAGCTTTGTAAATTATTAATCGAAAATAGAAATTTGAAAAAAAGATCTTATCTCTGGGGAAAAAGAAAAAAAGAGTTTTAGACTCGAAAATACCAGTGCAACACCGTGCTGAACGGAGGCAACAGAAAACAGTCTGACAAAGAAAAGAAGTGGAAGAAATTTCGGAAAATTGAATTTTAATGACATAAAAACAGTAGAAATCACTCACATCGCCCATACAAACCCAGAAGTGCTGATGTCCATAGGGAAAGGTTAAATTTCTTTGGGGATAAAGTTATACCCCTAGAAAAAGCCCGAGCAATGGCGGGCTAAGAGGAAGGGAAACAGACCCATCCGACGGGACAAAGTGGAAGAAATTTCGTAAAAGGGAATTTTACTGACATTAATATAGAAATCGCACACACACCAGAAAGTACTGACAACGAGAGGGAAGAGGGAATTTCCATTGGGGAAAAGTTGTACACTCGAACGCCGGGCAATGCAGATAGTACTTTAATTGTCTTTACATAAAGTACCTTAACATGTTTATCTATTCTTCTAAGTGTGTGTTTGTGAAATGAGGTTCCCCTAAAATACCTAATAATTCTAAGGGTGCAATGAGTCAAAAAAGTTTGAGAACCCCTGTTTTCTTTCTTTTTTTTTTTGAGGTATTTTTTGAGCTAAATGTTCAATTTTGAATGTCTCGTTTTTCCAATAATTTATTCTACAAACTTAAAATTACCCCTAAAAATATATAGTTATAAAAATAAAAAAATTTTTAGAATGATCATCAGTTACTCACAGAGAATATCCAACAATCGGACATTTAAAGTCAACAGTACTCATTCGAAGAAGACCATGGTGGATTATAATAAGCACAATAAAAATATAATATGTTGAAACAACTCAGCATGACATGTATTCAGTTTCTAGTGAAATTTCATACGTAATTTTTTTTTTGCATGGAACTTCAAAAGGTTGTGACGGGCTCACACGTCTTTTCTTTAACATAACCTCTGGGTTCTTTGGGGGCCAAGATTAATGGCAACTCTTTTCCAACCAAAACCCAAGAAGCGAAATGTGAAAAAGAAATGCAAATAAGATAGCTTTTAAATAACAGAAGTTTCAGTAAGTGAAATGGCAATTTGGGGAATGTTATGTGTGAAAGAGACAAGTGTGAATTGACAGCCAATCGTGAAGTTACTTTGAAGATAAGCCATTAAGTCAAGGTGCATACCATTGCACGCGCGCCCAGACGTTTCTTCATAAGATTGAATCTAAGTTTGGATTAAGGCAGGATTGATTATTTGATATTAGGACTTGTAATATTGTTAGAAGTGAAAGTAGGCGGATTAAATAATTAGAGTGGTCTAAGTTACGCGATTCGGTTTAACTATTACTGTGTATTTGTTCATTATAGATTCTCGCTTAATTAATATTATGTAAATTGTTAGACATTTAAGTTCCATTCTTAATAAAGACATATTAAGAATTAAAAATGTCTATTCCTTTTGCAAACCCTACACCTCTAGCTCACGCTGACAATCAAAGATACGGTCACCCAAGGGGGGTGGTATCACAAGGTTTTACGCACAATTTTGGGAAGAATTGTTTCAATCCTTTTTCTAATCCTTTATATAAATTTTGTATGCCTATTTCGAAAGATATTAAATAAATAGAATAAAATTTTTGAAAATGTTTGACATTAGTTAACTATTTAAAGTGATAGATAAATCAATAGGCCTGTGGCGGTGTGATATCTATATGAACTAGTACCAATATCACGCGATGACGATCGTTTTGGCGTGATTGGTTACGTACTTGCGTTCGGAACGGAAGGTACCCAGAACGAACCTTCCTCCTTCATTGGTGACCCTGGCCGTGCAAAGGAACCACACCCTTCACGCGCCGCAGTCGTGGCGCCATCTATCCACCGCAAAAGCAACTAAGCCGTCAAACATTGACGCAATAAGCTGTTGCTTCTCAAAGTCGTTTCACACAAATGACGCAATTCTCAAGTCGTCTCACACAAATGACGCAATCAAACCCAGGTACCCAGAACGAACCTTCCTCCTTCAGGCCCTTGGATGTAGTACATGAAGTTAAATTTATTTATCTTCTTAAGACTACACAGTACCCTGCAAATTTCAAAGTTACCGAAAATATTTTATTTGAATTTTTTTGTGGCCCATGTCATTGGGAAGTTTGCCACCAAATTTCATATCTGTTAACAAATTATGTTTTAAAATATTTGAAGTTTTCAGTGCTTTAGTTTTGGTTTCGGTTTCATTTTAAAGCATTTTCCTACTCTTAAATTGAATTAATTAAAAAATCTTAGAGCACAATCAAATGTTTTAGTCAAATTTTCACTCTAAAATCATTTCTGTCTGATTACGTTTTGAACTTTTTGAGTTCTGTTAGTTACTTAAATAAAATTGATTTCAAAGCCAATTTTGCTTTAAAAATAGTTTATATAGTTTAAAAGTTTTATCATTAAAATTTTTCCTGTCGAGAAAATGCAATGGCCAAAACGTTCTCAGGTTGTTGTGAGAAACAGTTTTTCGAATAGATGGAATTCTACTGAAAATGATGTATCTATAAATCAGTCTTCGGCTGATACTGCAATTAGGCTTCCGAATACAAGAATTTTAAATTCAAATGTTGCAGATGAAACTGAATATATCCCTGATGTACTAAACTACATTATGGTAAACATATTGTAGTACTATATTTTAGTATTTTAAAGTAGCACACACACACAACAAGAACTAAAACTTCCCAATGAGTGAGTGAATATTAACGTCGCAAAGTTCAGCTACACGAGGGTTTTTGGCGACGGACCTCGTAATTTTGAACCATGTTCAAGTGACGAGGACGACACCTGAGCTGGCATGCCTGCCATCATACCTTGACCACTGGGCAACTAGAACTTCCTAAACTGCCCCGATTTAAAACTGAAAAAATTAAATTTTATGTACAAACCTGAATATTTTTAGCTTAGGTTAGAATCATTTTTACTTTGTACATAAAATCCTTGTGTCTCAAAACTTTTGTGAAAATATTAGGTTAAGATTAATCTGAGCAAAATGTTATCGAAACAAATGCTGTCATTTTTTTTCAAAAATATATTTTGAATTAAAAAAAAAATATTTTCAGTCATATTTAATTGAAATAGAGTTTTAATGTAGAACATACAATGGAAAATAACACATTAAAAAATTAGAGCTTTAAGTTTTTGTTTTATGCTTTTACAGACATTAAATGCACTTTTCTCAGACTTCTAATTTTGAAGATATAAGTGCTTTCTAATCCCTAATGCTTTTTTTCTGTTCAAGATAGAAACCTTGAAACTTTTTGTATATACTCCCAAACATATGTTCTACAAAAGTTAGTATGGATTTAAGTCTGAGATCTCCAGTTATCTTTTTAAAAATGCTTAATTTAATATTTTAAAAAATTTTGAGTTTTTTCAGGTTTAGCTGGAAAAATAATTATTAAAAATCAACAAGGGAACAGATTTTCAAATCCATATTAACTTTTGTTTGCAATAATCTAAGAAACATAAATAATTTAAAATGACTAAAAATTTTTAAAAAGTGAGTATTTTATAAAAGTTTGAAAAAACTTCAAAAATTCTTAATTTTTTAAGATAACAGCTGTTCAAACTGACTTTTTACTCTTTCAGAATCAACTTAATAATATAATCTGAATATAAAACATAAATTATTTTTAATGTTACTGAGTCTCCAAAATTTTTTTGAAAAAGGCCCTTAACTTATTTATTTTATTGAATGTATATTTTATATAGAGCACAATTTATATATATACAGTAGGCCACCATTACTATTATGTTCATATTTATCGAGTTTTTTATTATACCTCATATCTTCACCAAATAATATGCTCCTGTTACATTTTCATACAGTATATTTTTAGCAATACTGCTTAGAGTTTATTACGAAAGGTCTTCATTTGTATAATGAAAACAAAATAATAGAAGAAAGCTGTAATTAGAGAGAAATAAGCGATTTTCCTATAGTTAATAAAATGTAGATATAATTCTTGGCTTATAGTTTTCAAACAAGTGGTTTATATATGAAATAGTTTTATGATGTTCATAGAATTAACAAAAACAGTACACAATGCTACAGTTTTTTTTCCGAAGGAGATATTTCTGTTTTAGAAACAGTTATACTGAAATGTGATACTTCAGATTCATAATTAATTCAATTATTTAATTTATTAGTCCCTATCTGTGATTGAATTAATTTACTAATTGGCATAAAAATTAGTAATCCCATTTTAATTTTATTTTTCACAAAGGACTAATAAAATCTATAATACCATAAGTTTCATAATAAAATTATAAAGCATATTTTCAACAACAAATAAATAATTACCTATCAATAAACTGATACGAATTTCAGAGAATTTGCGTAGTTTAAATAACAATAAGAAAACTCAATCTTAGTTATTTTTGAAATTAGAA
Source organism: Trichonephila inaurata madagascariensis (assembly GCA_019973955.1). Classification (NCBI taxonomy): domain Eukaryota; kingdom Metazoa; phylum Arthropoda; class Arachnida; order Araneae; family Nephilidae; genus Trichonephila; species Trichonephila inaurata. The sequence continues at coordinate 43,686 of BMAV01020130.1, forward strand.
ATAAATAAAATTGTTGAGGATTTAAACTATAATTTAAAGATCTCTTTTTAGTAGCTAGCTAAATTTAAAGTACATCACTGGCGTAGCTAGTCTCGAGTAGGTCCTGTATCAAAATTCCTTCTGGGTTCTTTTTTAGGGGCCCCTTAATACTTTTTGAATTTTGCTTACATATGCCGAGGCCTTTGTAACGTGGGGGCCCCTTAGCATTGAAACGGCTAATACGGCGGTAACTACGCCCCTGAAGTACATAAAATCTCTAGAGTTGTAATTGTATTTTAAACGCATGAAACATATTAAATTTAACAATGCTTTCATATAACATTTTCCAACTTAAAGCCTTATCTGCTAACTTAACCACATACTGGTAATAAATTCACAACGTTATATCAAGGGATGCGAAGTTAAATATAAATTCATAAAATTTTAACAGTTCTTTTTTTATAGGATTGCATAAAATTATTTTTAATAAAATAAACATTGTTATGCCGCAAACCATTTTAATCGAATGAAAGAAAAAAACTATTACTTCATAAAATAATTTGTTTTACGTAAAATTAATAATATTTCACATACTAATTCAAAATCACAAATATTTTACTTGCAGACTGAAAACACATTCGAGTTTACTCAAAAAAAAAGAAAGAAATAATATTTCGACTTACCTTATTCTGTTAACGTAATATTTTACTGGATTAACAATACCATATACAAATATTGGAGTCATAATAATGTTAATTACGCCGTTCAGTGCAACAAATTGATCTATTTTCAGCAGGAGCAAGTGCAAAACGTGCTATCCCTTTCAACGGCTGGAGCTTTGTGAGGGCTGGAGTTCCGGTCTCAAAAAAGACGTCGGCATATGCTGTGACGTGTTATGACGTGGCAATGAAGGTCAACAGGTTTTGAAGTTTACGGGTTATTGACCGCGATGTGCAGGTGAAAATTCTTTTGTTTGCACTGTGTTGCAATGTTCTTCAATATTTGAAACGGAATGTCAAGGACGATACAAATTGACCATCAGTCTCTTGTAACAATAGCTTCGGTGACTCTTTAGAAAAAATTTTTCAAGTGAATTACTGTTGCAATTTTCAATTGGTGTATCCTGGAACAGTTCGAAAGTAAAATTAAATTTTAAGTAGTAAATTGAACGCTAAATATTATGTTTCATGCAGTTAAAAAACAAGGAACATTTTATATGTTTCAAAATATTTAAAATTTAGAAGTTCTTGTTTCCAAAAGAATTGGTTTTTCAATAGCGGCATTATTTTTATTCGGAATTCCGAATGCAAATAACTGACTATCATGCAAAATACATTTGGCATACAAAAATTAGGAAAATACGATAAAATGTATTACTTTACATTCGGGAGTATAACGCACACTTTTGACACACAAAAAATCAGATCGAAATTTATGGGGGCACGTTATACGCCAGATAAAAAATCAGGGTTTTAAAAAAAAAGATGTATAAAAGGACATTCCTATATTCTTTAAAAGTACGTGTCTTCTGTTTGGATGGAATTGTATTTTTATTATTAAGTTATCCGACTAGACTAAAATCGGAAATTTTTCAAAAATTGACAACTATTCTTATGGTTTTATTTCATAGCCCATCTTATTAGCTTCATAAAAATATCAAGTTTTTTCATTTTCCATTCACTAAAACAAAAACTACAAGTGTTTTAATAAAAGCAGGGCATGTATAACTTTAAATAAGATGTCAAATTTTAATATGTGTTTTACTCAAAAAGTGTTTTTTTAGAAAATGCCGAAACGCGTGCACGCGGAGGCAGCGATTGCTCAGAAAGTTTTGAAAATATTCTCTAAAATATATTTTGTGTATAATAGTTGAAGTATTTTAACCTGCAAATTTTTATCAATCACTGTTTTATTACGAAATTTACAGTTCCTTATCTGAATATAATCACTGTTTTTATAAGCAATTTCATATAATAACTAAGATAAAGTGTTCTATAGTTTTTGTAAAAGTTAAAATCTCTCTCTCTCTTATCCTGAAGGTCATTTCAAAAATGAATGGCAAAATAACACATTAAAATTGAAAAATTGAGAATGTGTTAATAAACTTTTTGTACAGAGTGGGGTCCGTTCATGTATTTTTTGTACATGTTTACCCATTTGTTCCCTTTTAATAATAATAATTTATTTTTCTCTTCTTAATTTTAGCATTTTTTTTCTTAAAATGTACTAAATAAATCTAAAAACCACAATAAAAGAAGAAAAAAATCTATATTTTCAATTTTTTTTAAAAAAAGTTGTCGGATACCTTAACCACATTGTTTTTTTAGCAATTGTTTATTTTATATATATGAACATTAATATGCTATACTTAATTTCTATTTAATATGTATTTTGTGTAAAATAGTTATTATTTTTGCATGTTATTTACCAACGTCATCGACTGTATTTATGTTTGGCTCGATGGGGTAACATGTTTTTTTGGTCTTGAAATTATTTGTATTATAAGAAACTGTGGTGTGTTGAGTTGTTGTTCTGTCTCTCGCTGGCAGTGGTTCACCGCATAAACCCGCTGGCATTTGTTTAAAGCTTTCTTCGCATTATTAAGGTATCCGACTACTTGCGACAACTTTTTCAGAAAAAATGGAGATAAGAGGATTTTGTGTGGTGTTTAGCTTTATTTAGTACATATTTTATGAAAAATATGCTAAGAAGAGAAAAATAAATTATATTATTACCGAAATAGGAAAAATTGGTAAAAAAAATTATATAAACGGGGCCCATTCTGTACAAAAAATTTAGGAACAAATTTTCATTTTTTCAATTTTGATGTTTTGCATTGCTATCCATTTTTGAAATGACCTTCAGGATAAGAGATATTCTAATTCTTACAAAAATTAGAGAGCACTTTATCTAAGTTACTATATGAAATTGCTTAAAAAAACAGTGATTATATTTACATAAGGGACTGTAAATTTTGTAATAAAACAATGATTGATAAATCTGAAGGTTAAAACACTTCTACTATTATATAGACAGTAGCACACACAGAAATTTTTCAAGGGGGGTCCGGAGTCGAAAGTTCACCATTCTTGTATCATGCTTCTTTAGATTTTGTCGATTTTCGGGAACAAAACACAGTAAAAAACTAATTATTGAATAAATAATTAGCATTGATTAATAAAATTAATCATTAATAACAAATACTTAATTAAATTTTACGTACTATGTACTTAGAACTATAATCGATCGGAAAAAAATCAAGGGCTTTGGGGGGGTACCGACCCCCAGGACCCCCCTTGTGTGCGCCACTGTATACAGAACATACATAAAAAATATCAGTTATTATTTTGAAAACTTTTTTAGCAATCGCTGTCCCCGTTTGAGCTTTTTGCAAAAAAACCACATTTTGAGTAAAACGCATTTTAAAGTATGAGATCTTGCTTAAAGTAGTGGCATCTGCTTTTACTAAAATGTTTGTTGTTTTTGTTCTAGTGAATGGAAAATAATAAACCTGTTATTTTTAGAAAGCTAATATGTTCAATACTCAAATTCACAACTCATTCACAAACTGTAAACTAAGTGCGAAATAAATGATGTGGCTACGAGTGTACTTCTCAATTTAAATAAAACATTTATTAAGCATTTACAGGATGAATAAAAAGCTTAAATATTATCCCACGCTATTAGCGTCCGTTTCCTCCAAAGCCTACTAGAGAAATTCTCTTTCCCTCTCTCTTCGGAGCGCTTTCCCCCCCTGTTGCCACCAGAAGAAACTACGCTTACCCTTTCCTAGGGTCCAGTCACCTTCAGCTCCTTGGGGGACCAAGATTTATGAAGGCGCTCGCCCCTCCTCGGGTCAAATCACTCCTTCGCTCTTTGGGTGCTTTCCAACAAATAAGACGACCTATGAATCAAAATCACACACACAAAATGAATGTAAGTTTTTGTCAAAATGTACAATTTTAGGGTAGACGGATACCTTAAAATATTTGAGTTTTAAATTCAAGAGTTTTTTTGTATTTCTTTGAGTGGACTACTGTATGAACTTTCCGCATTGGATTACTTGCAAAATTAGTCATATATTATCAAATATTTTGTTTATCTTCCCCATTATTGTTATTCTGATCGAAAGATAACTAAAAATATTCCGTTCCATATAGTCTCTATTCTCTTATTTTCTTTCAAATTCTGGAAAAAGAATCCTAAATTACTGAATGTATGTCTAGTATAAATTTTTTTTAGTTTCTGAAGAGTCCAGAAGTGCGTATTGTAATGTCAGTATGTAGCCGCGCATTATCATGACGAAATGGCCATTGCTTTTTGCAAACGATTCCGGCCATTTTCCACTGCAATTTTTTACGGTAAATATCTTAAATGTCAGCATGAAGTTCAACAAGTGAATTACATGTAAAATTGATTTCATTTTACATGTAATTCAAAAACTATTTTTTAAGTTTATTTCAAATGTACTTTCACTGGTGTTCGTGCAGAACATTATCTTGAATCTTTGTATGAAGACATTCAATGGGCTAAATTCATGACGGTCACATGATAAATATTATCACGTGATCTCTATTGAATTCAAAACAAATTGACATTAGACTTGTACTTGTAAAAATTAAAATTATTGAAACAAAATATTCTTATTTTTTAAAAATAATTTTTAAGTTCTTATATTACACTGAATTTTAAAATCGAGTGCATTTTGTTTATATATATATATACATGTACTTTATTATTGTTGACACGTATGTAATTTTCAAAGGAAAGTTTGTACAAAAAGCAAATGTTAGCTACAGAGAAGCGCATGAACTGATTAGCTGGAAACACGTAATTATATTTATCCTATGACTATGCCGTCACATGAATATTTATGTGATTGGCTGGAAACAATTGCTGTTATCATGTGACAATGATGTCACATTCAGTTTAATTGCCACTACGAGGTTTGTTATTATTTTCTCTTCTGTTCGAAGTTCTTTCCGAATTTTACGTATTCAATCTTGCTGTTGTTACTAATGCCACCTGATCGACAAAGGCCAGGTCGAGGCCCACGAAATTCATCATGGCGAAGGGCTAAGTGACGCCTGTCGTTAGCCATAGCTTTGAGCACCATACAGGTGACAGTACGATTTGGCTCGTTTCCACCCCAATTTTGAGGGAGGACACCTGGAGGTGGTCAGGGGCCTCACACCTCTCTACCCCTTCCACCAACCACACGAGAGGACTTGCGGCTGGACGTCTATTTAGATCACAGAGTTGTACAGAGGCTCAACTATGATTTCTTAAAAATTCAAAGTATTTTCAGAGTTACAACCATTTGAAATAATTATCGGCGTATTTTCTTAAAATTTCTCCCTTTTGTTTTCGTAAAACATGGATAAACCGATTTCCAAGTTATGCGTTTCAAAAATTCTAGTTGAGCCTCTGTACAGAGGTCTGAGCTATATACAGGCAAAATATTAATACAATAGAAGCATTTTTTACAAAAGGAGAACATTTGGAAAAAAAATTATTCTAAGTTAATTTTTTGCCAAAATATTGTAATAAAATAATTTTTTTTCGTCATAATGTCCTTAAAACAATTTTATACGTGTATTCTAATCTAAGTGACACTAAATATCATAAATATTATCCATTTACACACTTTTGCAAAATCACAGTTCCGAACGTAGTCGGGTACCTTAAATTTTTGTACATCATAAGCGCATAAAAAAATTATTAGTAATTATTAAACTTGCTCTTAACGTAATATTGATACTTAGTATCAAATATATTGTGCCGTACCGATACATTTATAAGTATAGTATATCATTTAGTATATTAGAGTGAATGTGCATTGTGTAATGTATACGCGTCAGAATATATTTTGTTTTCATTTCTTTTAGTATATTGAAAATTTTTTAAGTAATCTTTTAGTTTCGACTTTTCGATAGGCTCACGTCCCCCTTTCCCTTGTAGGATTAACACGCCCCCTAGAGGGGCGCGCTCCACAGTTTGAGAAACACTGTGTTAGATATTTTATACAACCATCTACAAAATTCGGAAATTTTTCCGTAGATAATTTTGTAAAGGTCGCATCTAAGGGTGTGCGAGAGACGGAAGGAAGACTAGCCATATTCCAAAATAACTCAATTTATTCACAGTATCAACAACAACACAAATTCAATTAACCAAAGTTAAGAGATGTACCCAAATATCAAATATGGAAAGCAATTAACGAGGTATGCGAGATACGAGAAGACTTTAAATAATTAGATCACTTATGTCTATTCAATAGCTTTTACTTCTTAGCTACCTGTTCTAATTTAATTCTTAGTTGACACATCGCCAACTTTAATATTACAATTATCAGCTACTAAATATCTACCCTTCACTTCAAGTTTAATGAATCACTGCTCCCGATAGCAGTCTAACCTCTCTCTCCATTCAAACCTAAAAGTTTCAACTTTATATAAAAGTCCTAATTTGCATGGTCACGTCTTCTTCTTCGGAAGGAATCTTTATAATATACTGTACAACGTCGTTTATCCGAATCAATTGGGAGTCTACACCGTTCGGATATGCGATTACTCAGATAACCGAAAACCCAATGCGATCCATGCAGTATATGAAACCGGTCACTGTACGAATATTGAAAATCATCATATGAGGGAAACGTGCTTGAAAAAAAGCAAAATAGGTGAAAAACGTCGCAATTTTTCCTTTATTTTGAAAATAATCACTTATTTTTCGTTGTATCATTGTACACCTTCGAATTTTCGCTGCAAGGTCTCTGATTCTTTTGAGCAGCAGTAGTTGGATAGGACAGCACTCCGATTGTTGTTCGTACCGTTCCATAGCTGTTTCTAACGCAGAAAACGCATCAGCATTTGATGGACTCTTGCTCTTTTCGTTGTTGCTGTTGTCCTCGTCTTCTTCCGTTTCATCGTCGACAGGGTTCGATTCTTCTTGCACGGAAGTCACAATCTCGTCAATATTTAGCATTTGAAATCCACAGTCTTCTGCATCGCATGCCATCCAGGTTTCTATATCATCTTTAACAACTGAGATTCCCCAAATATCCCTGACCTTGGGTTTTCCCGTCGCTTTTGGCCTCAAGCGAAACAGCTTTTGAGCATTGCACTGTTCGAAAACGTATTCATATACAGTACATGTGGTTGAAAAAAAAAACTGGTCCGGATATTTGACGCGCCGAATAATAAACGTTCGGATAAACGACGTTCTACTGTATTAATTTTTCAAGACCCAATATTTCCCAAGAGGATTAGTATTTTAAGAGAATGCGGCTAGATCCGTCACAATTTTATCATAATAATTTTATTTACATTCCATGCAGTGCAATGTCTGTATACAAGTAAAGTCTTTCATGTTGTGTTTTCTAGTGAGGTACTAGACTATTTTTTAAAGAGTTACCTTCTGAATGAAAAAGATAATTTTCAAGTGCTTCGTAACTGGTTTTTGAAATACATTAGAAGAATGGTTACGAAGAAGGTTAGAAGTTGTATACTTAAATTTCAATAAATATGAATAATTCAAATATATTATTTGATATAACAATAGTAGTAGCATAGAATTATCAAAAAAATCTTTGATGTATAATTTTTTGTTTATTATTTATTTGAGTCGAGAGAATTTAAAAAACATGTGCAAATAGTAAAATTCAGATACTGGATTTACTGCCTTTTTTTATAATGCTTTCCTCACATAGTAAATCCCAAAACGAACTCTGGAAAGTATTTAAAAATTAAACTTTCGAAATGATAGAAAGATTAACAAAGTTACACTTACCTAGTATCATTTATAAATTGGTTTTTATCAAATATTCAGGAATTAGTTTTTATTACTATTATATGATTGATTTTTTTCAAATTTAAATTCAGTTAATTTAATACTGTTGAATTAATTAATCAAAATTTAAAATGTTTTATGTAATTAGTTATAATTTGTAATGCAAAATTTTCTCTAAGTAATCAAAAACATTTAAATACTAGAGAATAAATTTCAACTTTCCAAGAAAAATATTGGTACACACTTTTTCTTTTGTAAGTAGAAAAGTAATAAGGTTTTGTATCTTTTTATTCTGTGTAATAAAGACGGATAAATATTTTAATGAAGGAAAAACAAGAATAATTTTTGAAGTCCGGAATGTCTAAATTTCAAAAATAAAAATTATTTGCTTCATTTTGAGTATAGGAAATTGCATTTATCATAAACTGTATTACCTGACAAAATATCTTTACATTTATCAGTAATGGAGAGTAACGGATCGTTATCTAATAACTGATTTCGAAACTATTGGAAAAAGAAGCACTTAAGTGCGCTTGCTAAATTCATATATCTAAACGCAATATTCACATTAGTTTGTACACAACTTTGGCTTATTGCCAAAAGATAAGAGCGCCGCCAGACGGCTTTACAAGAAAATAAGACTACAAATTGTGCACATAACATTATCTTATTTTGTGTTTTCTATTCTTTTCCGAATTCAACGTTAAACGGGTACAGGGAGAAAAGGGGAAAGTTCAAAGTCTTTTTGGGGGAATCCCTATCGCTTGTTGACGAATATACAAGCTCCCGGACTGCGCATGCCCCAGCCATTAGGTTTGATGTTAAGGAGAGGGAATGGAATATACAGTGAAATACGATTATCGCGAAAACGTTTAAGACGAAATGTCGGTTAACACGAAATAATTCAAAGGTCCCGACAAACTGTTACATATTTTCATTCATTTTTGAAGTGATAACTTCTTCAGGCGCGTTTTGCTGGGGAGTGAACTTGAATGATGTGTCAGGTTCGGCTTTGTAAGGTTCATTTGGTTTTTTCGTCTTTAGTAGGAAATAGTGCTCAGACAAGATCGTCCGTGACATACACACCCCTAAAAAGAAATCATGTGACTAAAGGAGGGACGTTCCCCCCACCACCACTTCGAAACGACATGAAACACTGTAGTTTGTCCCCCCTTCCCCCATCAATATGCAGTGAAAGTGGAGTTCCTAGCTTCGATCTAAGTGGGATTCCCCCCTCGCCACCTCTTTCTAAGAAAATGAATGGCGAGATTTTTCTAATCCTAGTAGAAACATGAAAATTAAGAATCCAATATTTTTTAAAAATAGGCTTAAAGAGAGAGAAAAATCCTACACTAAAATTAAACTTAAAATGTAGAAAAAGAACAAATTTAACTAAGTAAATAATGTATTTATCATTAGCAATATTGCCGTGAATTCAAGAATAAAAATCTACTTTTGTAAGCTGAATCAGAATAGCAATGAACAAATAATTCTATTAATCACATAATTACTTAAATATACTTTGAGTCTAAAAAGAAAATTTAAACAATTAAAAATTTAAAATAACAAAATTAAGCATAAAGGTATTAAGAAAAAGATACACTAAATAATTTAAATACAAGAAGAGAAAATATAATTAAGAAGCTTACCCCTTGCAGCAATACCAGATATACTTGTACAAAACTGCCACACAGTGACAAAAGAGCTAGTATAAGCTAGAAATTATGTGATATAAATCTTCTGATTGAATCCCTTTTTTAAAGGTTTTGACCTAGATTCCTCTCTTCTCAATCAACTACCTGTCTTGCTATCCCTTTGCTTAAATTAATTCATGGATATAATTGAATATTGCTAAATCGAAACCCAAATTCGCAAAGCCGTGGATCGGCTCTTCTGAACAAATTACCTGTGATTTTAAGTGGGGATTTTAATATAGATTTTTCAAAATACAAATCAAAATCTTTAGTTGATTTTTTAAAATCAAAATTCAATTTAATTATGTCAAATGATCCAAATGAAAGCACGACGAAGTACGGAACAACGCTTGGCGGAGTTTTTTTTTAAAGATATTTAATAATTTTGACTAAAGTATTTATAATCTTTTTTGCTACCATAAACTTATTGTTTCCTTCTTAGAATACAATTAATTCACAAATATGATTGTATATTTTGCAAAATATATTACTTTATTACAAACATACGATTAAACAATTTTATATGACAATACTAATATCCCCTTGTTTTTTATTCACCGAACTAGTTCCTGGAACAACATTACAAAATTTGAAGTTATCACTTCTACCATGTGGTCATAAACCCAGAATTTTTTTTCTCTTAACACGAAACGAAAATCGCATAACACGAAAAGATTTCCCTTCTGGAAATGAGCAAAATACGGAAAACGCCAGTGATGCAGTTGAGATTTAAAAGGGTAAGAAATGAAAGAGAAGTAGTTTCACATGTTTATAATAAGGAGGCTATCTTGACTTTTTTTGAAATACCCTCGGAATAGTCTATGACAGGGATGGCGAATCTTTTTGAGACGTGGGTCAAATTTCGTTCATATTTTTTTAGTACTAGCATGTGGGTCACTAATGCTTATTTGCACCAGAGTAAAATTTAAAATTTTTTAACTGAGTACATTTTAAAACTAAACAATTTAAAATTCACAATTGGCTTAACGGGTAAAAAAAGACGCCATGGAAGTCTCTTTCTACAAATATAACTGAACGTAACATTACAAAAGTGCATTTTATACGAAGAAAGTGCTTTAAACATGGTTATTTGCTTTGGTTTTCGATTTTTTTCAACAATCAAAATATGAGTAAAATTATTCACTTAATTTGATATTTTGTAAACACTTTTGCATTATTTCAAATACTACACACTTCCACATACATTTGTAGTCATTTGCGTAATTTTGGAACTACCTGGCATATATTGTGCACCTAAGATCCAGCCTATAAGCTCTAGGCTTCTTCTACAGTTAGAATGTACCTTAGAGAGGGAAAAAAGAGAACCAGTTCAGAGAACTGGTTGGTTAGTCATCAGCTGACGCGTCAGCTGATTGTCAGATTGGAGAGTGTCAAAGTTCATACATCTAAAATATGTTTGAAATATATAAGTAATAATATTACTTCCTATATAATATCATATAGGAAATTCAATTGAAAAAAATTAAAATATATCTGATTTTATATAAGCATGAGTTGTCATTTTTTCACAGATGTATTGAACAACTTCTCGTTTCTGAATATTAATATATTATGTTTAATAATAATAAAGATTTATGATTATTCACATATATTGAAAACAAAGTTAACCTTTCACAATATTCATAAAAGACAAACAAATATATTCGAACATATAATAACATTTAATTTAAAATAAAATACATCAAATTGTTCTATTCATTAATATAGGAATTTATCAAGAAAAACATTTTAAATGTACTTAATGCATAATAAAAATTACAATTATTTATAGTACTTAGAATCCTCTTGGTACTTATGTTTTTTTCACAACAATTGCAAACTCAATTAATAACTCAATAAATCGCCAAGTTAGAAACCTCAATTTCCTATGGGCCGTAATGACCAAACTGAAGGTTAGACAGCATTTATTGTAAAATCTGGGGTATAACGCCCACCCATACTTTCAAGCTGCATTTTTGATTTTTAGGTATATTCGCCGTATAACGCGCACCCTCTTTTAGGAAAGAACCTGAAGTGTACGTGCGTAATTTTGTTATGTTTTGAAGTCATTTATTCGAGATATTATCTCTAGAATATGAAAAAATAATATACTTCTAGAACTACAACACTTTAAGTTCATTAGAAATGTTATTTATTTTAAATAAACAGTATTCTGATCTATGTAGAAGTCTAAGTTTTTTTCTATGATTATCTTTTTTTTTTATATTTAAAGCTCTCATTATATTATACCCGGCGTATAACACGCACCCTTAAATTTCGATCTTATTTTTTGTGTTAAAAGTGCGCGTTATATGCCGGATTTTACGGTAAATTGCTTTTGTGCCAATGTGATTGAAAAAAATTCAAATAGAATATAAATAATCCACACAAATGAGAAAATCTAAATCCACGTAAACAAACAAGTGGTTGCTTAGCAATTGGGGGATCAGGAAAAGCTTGCGTGGGTCAGTGTCCGACCCGCGGGTCTTAGATTCGACATCACTGGCCTATGACAAGAGCCAATTTTGCTTATCTAGGTTAATTTTCCCCTCCACCGCTTCAAAAAACCAAAAACATCTCTTTCATCATCAGTTGTCTTCGGAATTGCAGTAAGAGATGTGACAAGTACATCGCAGTGTTAGTAAAAATCAGTGACTTTGGTTCGCGTTTTTTTCTATTCTAGAAGAATTTTTCTTACGAACACAATGGCGAAGAGCTCAGGAGGAAAGCAAAATGTACTTTTATCCGACTACGTTCGAACTGCTTTAAAAAAGGATAAATGATAATTTTTGATATTCATGACACAGATTAGAAAAATGTATAAAATTGTTTTGGAAATTTACAAAAATATTTAAATAAATATTTCGGCAAAAATTAACTTAGAAAAACCCTTTTTTTTCAAAATTTTCCCTTTTTTTTTTGGAAAATGCCTATTATAATATTTTGCCTGTATATACTACATTCATTATTTTCAGGTTACAACCCATTGAAATAATCATCGGCGTTTTTCTTTAAAATTTCCCCCCCTCTGTTGTCGAAAAAACATGGATAAACCCACTTCCAATTTATATATTTCAATAATTTAGTTGATTCTCTGTACAGAGGTCTGAGCTATATACAGCAAAATATTATTATAATAGAAGCATTTTTTTCAAAAAAGGGGAAAAATTTTAAAATGGGTCATTATGTTCATTTTTTGTCAAAGTATTGTACTTAAATAATTTTTACTGTAAATATTCTTTAAAAAAATTTTATATACATTTTTTAATCTAAGTGACCAAAAATCATAAATATTATCCATTTATACGCTTTGGAAAATCACGGTTCCGAACGTAGTCAATACCAAAAAAAAGGGGTGAGGAATATTTCTCCACAAGGGCTTTCACAAAATATGTAATTTTTTTGGTCAACATTTAGGTCTATGGACGAGACACCTGAGCTGGCATTCCCCTCTCCTAACTTCCACACCTCACCAACGGGAGGATGATTGAGCTCTCGGCAGATTTAACGTGCATCGCTCCCCTACACGGCCGCTTAAGATGAAGATTCAGCTTTTTAAGTTTATGTTGATCAAAAATGGAAATAGGTAAATACTTTGCTATTGATAAATTTTGTAATAAATTTCATCAAGTTCTGGCGAATGTTTCTGTTTTATTGATTTTAATTAAATAGATGCACATATACATCTTTATGTAAATAAAATGTACTCTTATAAATTTGATAATGTTGAATAAATGTTTTTTATTTCAATATTCTGAAAACACAAAAAATGTTTTAGTCCCCTCAATTTCGTTTTCGTGTTAAACTATTTTTTCGCTGCATATATATATATATATTGAAGTGAAATTTTGATAGAATGCTCTTGGGTGAGTTTCTGATGATTTGCGCTATTCTTTTGTGAATATAATGGGTTCTTAATTTGAATTTTAAAATTTTAGATATTTTTTCTTCCTATACGACTATTTTAAAGTTGGGTGCATCATCTTTGGTGTTTGATTTCCTTATATTATACTTGATTGTTTTAAATTTTAACATTTTAATTTTTAAAATATTTTTTCGAATCGTTACGAATAGTTTAACTTTTAAGTATTAACTTTATAAATTTTAAATTTTAAAAATTTTTTTGAGAATTCGATACTTCCATTTAATTTACCAATTTTAATGGGGTGAAGGTTGGACCATCAAACATTTTAAACCCCCCTTATTGGCCCTAAGTCCAGGTTGCATTTGGGATATTTTATTAATTTTTATTTTCAAAATTTTTTAGTATTGTTTGAAAGCGTTGGAATTTTATTTTCTATATTCGTCATTGATATTCTGAAATGGGATTCAGTTTTATAAGATTCATATAATTTCAATTCTTTAATTGATTGTGAAATTGTGATTAATTTATATATATTTAAGTACATATATATATATATATATATAGCATAATAAACTAAAATAAAATACTAAGTGAGAAAGTTGTATAACCTACAAGGCCAAAGAAGACATATATACATATATATCATTATTATTTATTCTAATTCCTTGCCTGCTTGAATCGTGCAGGATAACGTTGCAAGCCATCCAAAAGAGCAAGTGCCAAATCAGCCACAAAATCATCCAATCCATCGATAAAATTATCCCAAAAAAGCGATCCTACACTCTACAATGGATACCAGAGCACGTAAATATCTTTGGTAATGAGAAAGACGATGTACTTGCCAAAGAACCCAGAGCTTGCCCCCAATCATCTAACTACACGACTCTCATGGACGACAATGCAGTTGCCAACCGAAGACTAATCAACAATAACTTTAAATATTTATTCCCATCTCTAAATAGTAACCGTACAATAACATTGATAATAACTAGACTTAGAACAAAGCACGTAATAGAAATGAAAATCTCAACCGATGGACAAAGAAGTTACACAAATTATTGCCCTAATTGCTGTAATGTTCAACTGTCTCCACAACATATTCTGGTTAAATTCAAGAAGGCTTTGACCCAAACCCGAAGATTTTTCTCTGATAAATCTGTTGAGGGTTGTGAGGCTATCATCCACAGCTTGGGGCGATCGCTTTTTTTTTTCTTTTTAAATTTCCCCCATGGACACGACAACAACATTATTTACGGACAAAGAAGTTACACAAATCATTGCTCTAATTGCTGTAATGTTCAACTGTCTCCACAACATATCCTCAATGGCCCAGCAATTCAAGCCAGGCTTTTCAAGATCAACCCAGAAGATTTGATCTCTGATAAAGCTGTTGAGAGATTGCTGAGGCTATCCTCCACAGCTTCGGAGTGATCTAAAGCTTCTTTTTTCTTTTTTATCAATCTGCGCACCATGGACACGACAACAGCAACATTATTTATTTATTTTTTGTTATTCGCTTTAAAAAAAAATATCTCTCGCCATTAGGTACGATATGTCTAAATAATCTCGGAAAATTCCTAAGTAGTCCCAGATGTTCCCCCATCATAAAAAGGAGGAAAAAATTAACGTAATCTTCATACAAATGTCTCATTTACTAATATGTATTAATGCATAGTTCTTGTAAAAAAAAAAAAGATACTCGGATTAATGCTCTTTTACGGAGGGAAAAAAAAATCAGAGCCATATCTGATTGCCTAGATCAGAAGAGAATCGGAAAAAGCATCAAAGAATAACATCGAGTCTCAATACGTCACAATAATTTTATAGCAATTATTTTTACATATATTGCTACATAAATCCACTAAAATGTTTATGGGAATGCAAAATATTTTTCTGACAAAATTGCACGTAATATTTAATTTCATTGAGGAATTGCGATCCCTTTGTACATTAAAGCGACAGTTTTTTTAATCAGTAATGTTTCGAAAAATAAAGATGGAATATAATTGAAACGAAAATAATGAAACTACAATTGCATCAGAAAAAAGGCTATTTCACTATTTTTTTTTTTAATATTTATTTAGTTTCAAGCAAGTTTATCTTGTTAAAAAGTTGCTATCTTGTTGAAAACTTGTTTATCTTGTCTATAAAGTTGAATGAGTTTACAGTTTATCAGTTGAAAGTAACTCGTGCGAAGATAAAAAAAAAAAGAAAGAAAAGAAATTAGTCTTGCTTGATAGCTGTATAATCCCTGTTTGATAGCTGCGTGCCCTTATCACGACACCATTTTGATATTTGACAGATTGTAATTTTGTGTACATAATAACTGAAATTTATCTAACTAGGTGAATGTCTCTCAACTACTTTTTCGGATTTATTTATCTTTGCAAAGCCACAGAGTTTATCAACAAATATTTTCTAAAAATATATAGACGAAAGGCTTTAAGTGAAATACATCAATACATAAAAATTAAAGAATATAAAGCATTTCTCCATTTACTTTTAAGCAAATATTAATGTAAGGGTATTAAAATATTTATAGCTTTGAGAAATACAAGTACATTTAAAATTTTTGTATACAGGATTAGCACGAAATAAGTTACCGTTAAATCAAAGGGCTGTAGAATCAGTTCTATTAGCGAAAATGAGATAACGTTTAAACTGTAAATCAGAGGTTGCCAAAGTGGTGGTCCGCGAACCACTAGCGGTCCACTAGAAAATTCCGCTCGTCCTCCCACCCGAAAAATGTGGAATATATTTACTCATCGCTTTAAATTATGTTTTAAGATGCATTGAAACATAATTCAGTTTATTACAATACGTGAAAAGTTACAAAAACGCTACTTCATAGAATAATGCCATTTCGTAGGAATGTATAATGCTAAAAGTTGGATATACTTAAACCATTTTGTAATTGTTTTGTTTTCACAGTTTTCTCGTTTATTTTATTATGGTTTATTAATAAGGCTTTCATAATCTGGTTACAATTAATAGTTTCATTTTATTAACTAGGTACATGTTGTGTGTTCTTAGATCACATTCTTTTTTATAAATATATTTGACACTTAAAAAATCCTATTAGTGGTCAGCGAGATTTAAATTATGAATTTACTGGTCCGTGAGGATCAAAAAGTTTGGCGACCACTGCTGTAGATGATTAAAATGATGCGCGTGATGTTTCTTAAATAAATAAATAAAAAAAAATAGTACTATTCCGCACAGTAGGCGGCGCTGTAATACACATAACCACATTTAATATGCTTTAAAAATGCTCAAAAAGATACAGTAACATTAATAAAACTGCTGGATATTTTTCATATTAAAAAATGGGCTCCAATCTCAGAACAATATATTCAACAGATGATTGGAATAAGTCGGCCCAAAAATCGAGAACATGGTGCTGAATGCTGTCCATCAGATCAGCAGATTTGCTGGCCTTTGATGGTAGATATTGTCTTGTAGGATACTCTACTACCAAAAGTGGTAGGGGTAGGGGTGATATTTGTCGAAGGAAGGGGTCGTGCTGTTGGAAAATTATGGTTGATCATCCTCGCAATAGGTGCATCTGCAAAAGGCTGTTTTAGCAAATGCTTCCACCCGGCGATTAACGTGAGGAGGTGCGCCACTCAGCATGAAAGTTATATGATGAAGTCCTGCATGTTGTTGAAGTTGTGGGATGACAAAATACCTCAACATATCATGGTACCATTTTTCCTGAGACGGAACAGGTTTGGATTCCATTTGGCCTTATATCTTCAAAAAAAAAAAAAAATGTTATCTAAAAGATAAAGAAAACCCTGACAGCACAACATACTCTTTTTTTTCTAGGAAGCAAAATTTTCAATAGCATTAATTCCCCAATTGAGGGTGATAACTTGTC
>BMAV01020131.1:0-17188 GCA_019973955.1 Trichonephila inaurata madagascariensis
CAGATGTAAGCGGTCGTTTTAATAGCTAACATCAAAATTTTTTTGATTTAATTTTTAACAAAAATGGATGTAAATTAATATTTTTTTAACAAGCTAAAGCAGTATTTATTATTAGTCATCACTAAATGAATTATTTATTTATAAAATTGTGCATTGTTTTCTTATGGATAAAACTAGAGTAGTTTTCTTAAAATTATTAACCGAAAATAGAAATTTGAAGAAAATTCTCACCCTTAGGGGAAAAGAAAAGGAAAAAGAGTTCTGTACTCGAAAAAGCCAGTGTAACGCAGGGAGAAACATATCTGACAAGGAAATGAAGTGCAAGCAATTTCTAAAATAGGGAATTTTAACGACATAAATATAGAAACCTTCACATCACACTGCTGGCGTCGAAAGGCAAACGGGAATTTTCCATTTGGATAAATTTATACATTCAGAAAAAGCCCATGCAACGACATGCAAAATGGAGGGGAAAGAAATACGCCCGACGAAGCAAGGAAGTGGAAGAAATTTTAAAAAAAAAGGGAATTTTAATAGCATTATATAGAAATCACATATACACGAGGAACCCGACACCACGACGGGAAGAAGAAATTTCCATGGGCAAAAAGTTATACACTCGAAAAGGCCCGTGCAACACTAGACCGTGCAGCTAGTAAACGATATATTCATTTAGTGGCGCTAGATTAGGCTACCATTTAATCTTCAATTTCTGAGTCTCTTGTTTTGATGAAGTTGTTGGTAATCTTGACTGCTTCTTTTGGTTTGGGAAAAGATGGTTTGATCTGACTTCATATCCAGAAATCAGGGCCTTGCGGAGCGTTGTGACACCTTCGAGAACTAACTAATAAAAAGAAATTCCAAGCCAGAGAAAAGAAAAATAAATGTAAGCTAGTTACTAAACATTTTTTTACTTCTCTGTGGTTTTATTTTTACCATTCCTCTCCAGGAAAAAGTTCCACACCATATATTTTCGTTTTTCTGGGTTATTTTAAATAAACTACATCAACCTATTTCTTTTTTTTTTATTTCTTTTTGTAATTCTGATGTTCTTTTTCCTTATTGGTCCATTTCTTCCAAACTACATTATTTTCTTTAAGATGTTCATATAAGAAGACAAGTATCTCAAATGAACTACTGCATTTTATTACATTAATGATCAATAGCATTCATAAAATCATTAGAGCCATATATTTATGTTTTGGTCTCCGTTTTTACTGTTAAAAGGGTTATAACTAATGACAGTTATAGGTCTTTGGGGAATTTCAATTATAACAGGACTATTTTCGACTATAGAAATTTATAATTCCCAAGATTGTTCATTTGTAACTTACTCATTATAACTATTTTTGTTACATTCAATTTATTTCAATAGACTTACTGTTTTGTGTGAAGACCCCTTCTGCAGAAGTTCGAAACTGCCGATGACAAGAGCACAAGTGTTTAATAACTAGACTGGGCCAGGTACGTATCTATTAACTGGAAGGTAGACACCAGTTCAAATCATATGCGCATGGCAAATTGAAAAACTTTCCTTTTGTGCTAACTCACAAATTGATATTAGATGGCACCACAGCCAAAGACTATATGCTAAATACATAAGCACATAAAGAAAACATTGCTTCAGAGTTAAAGACACTGAAAAATCACTACTGGCGGTACTAATATCTACGGTGAATGCCTGTAATAAATTTACTATCTCAAATAGAAACTGAAGTTTACTTCAATAGAAACGTTCCAAGTGGCGTTCAGTGCAACACGGGATGTATATCAAACACAGTAATTGATGGGGAAAAAACCTCACATATCACTCAGGAAGTCCAAAATAGCAAAATTATTTTCTTAGGCGGAGGCGTATAATAATCTCTCCCTCATCAACGATGACAAGAACAAAAGTGCTTAATTACCACCCCAAGTGGGAATTCCTCTTCAGATTAGTCGTCTGGGATCATCAAGACTAAAGATGGGTAGTAAATATGATATGCCAAAATCAAGATTAAATATCATTTTATTTTTTTTCACTCATAGTGAGAGGAATACAGCATCTTTTTTATTTCTTGATACAATATCAAAATGAGTTTAGTATTTTCGGAAGAACTGTGGAACTGTACAGTTATATTGCATCAAAAACAGATTATATCCATTATTTTGTACTTATAATCTAATTTTCATTCCCATTTACCCCTTTAACCCCTTCAGGATCGGAGGAAGGAGAAAGAAGCGTTTCCCCAGGACCGCAAGATCCGATAGTATATGCACGCACTGGACCAGGTGAGTGAGTGAGTGAATATTAACGTCGCACTTTTCAGCTACACGAGGGCTTTTGGCGATGGACCACGTCATTTTGAACCATGGTCAAGTGACATGGACGACACCTGAGCTGGCACCCTCCTCTCCTAACTACCACACCACACCAACGGAAGGACGTTTCAGCTCTCGACAGATCTAACGTGCATCGCTGCCCTACACGGTGGGTCTTTAGTGGTACTGGGCACGAACTCATGACATTGCCTGTCATGATCCGATACCTTGGCCACTGGGCTACCGCTACGCACGGGACCGGGCAATTTCCCCGCTATAAGCCTAATTTTATTTAAAAATACATATACATTCTTTAATGCTATCAAATAATCTAAAATTTGCTTTTATAATTTACTATCATTAATAATATCTTAAAATATACAGTACAAAAATTTTCGCTAAAAAAACTCTGCAAGTTTTAAAGAAAACATTTGTATTTTAATAAAAAAAAAAGTATTTTTTTCGCCGAGATGATTGAAATAAAATAGACACAAAACTTACAAAATACTTTTTTTCATATCTCAAACAATAAATTTATTCTCGCATAATCTTGTTGTGGCTTCAACTGATAGAAATCTTTTAAATTATAGCGAATATATCGGTTTTTTTTTATTTTTAATTAATCATTATACTGCAGATCTCATTAAAAAAACTCGCAGCCGAAAACACATATTAAAGTTCAAAGTTCTGTGAAACATTATTCGAAAAAAAAAACGGAATTTAACCTCCATCTAGTGCTTGTAAACATTAATACAAAAACGTTCCAAACTCTCACACCGGTGTGATCATGGGCTTCAGAGCAGGGAAAGATCAATCACATATATGATACCGTGGGTTCTGGAGGGAGAAACGCTTGATCACAAATGTGTGATCATGGTCCTGAACGGGTTAATGCATTTTATTACTTAGATAAGAATTTTTTTAAAAAATTTTTTTCATTGTAGTTTCAAATATATAACGTGTTTCTTTTTCTAGTTATAAATTACAGTATTATTAACTGCGATATTCTGAAAAAAAATTCAACTTTTACAATTCTCTTTTACTACATTCTACCACGGATTTTAAATTTAAAAAAATTATTTTAATGAGAATGCTGCTCCTACTTAAACATATTTAATTGGATTTAAAGATGAAATCTTAAGAACTTCACCAAAGAAAAAAAAAAATGAAAATAGCTATAAAATTTCAAATTAAGTTCTTCTTTTTAACAAAATGTTCTTAAGTTATAGAAGAGGTAATAATTTTTAAATCCAAATTAAGTTGGAATTTAAGCTAAGTCAAAATCTATTCCCTGTTCTATAAAACTATACAATATTATTGTTCATTTCAGTATGCAGTGTAATCTCATTTGAGGAAGATATAGTGCTTCTCCAACAATCATCTGATTGGCGTAGTAACCAGATATCTCCCTAATATTTACCCAATAATTTGACTAATTAAGAGAGATAGTTGATACCTTGTTTAACCATGCTGTTTTTCTCCTAAGCATAAATTTCTGCTTGTAACTTACTGGGGTTATCTTACTTTACCTTTAACTGTTTTTCTATTCCATTGCTTGTATTTCGCTTTAAGTTTTTTCTTCTAGTGAAAAGTGACTCATGCACACACACGCACTCAACAAGAGATCTCCAGAACTATTAGAACGACAGACTAGAAATTTGGTAAACATGTTTCTTTTGCTCAGTAGATATCTGCTAAGAACGGGTCTTGCCGAAATTGAATCAAAAGGGATGTTGAGATTACTTAAGGAGTATTACAGATTTAAGAAATCCAATTTTTGAACTATTAGACCTACATAATTAAATTTTACAAATATGTTTCTTTTGTTGAGTAGATATCCGCTAAGTTCGAGCTTTGTGGAAATCAGTTCCCAAAGGTTAAAGTTATGGAGAGGGAGAGAAAAATATACTTCCATTTGTAAAGGATCTATTCGCGTACCTTCCTGTAATCCTCATGGGAAATCTTTGGACTATCAATTCACGTTTATTAACAACCAACCCTTTTGAAGAAGATACTGTGATATGTAAATTAAGTCTACTGTACATAGTCAAGATTTTCTAGCTAGTTACCGAGAAGGAGTGAGGGAAAACCAGAAGTCAGAGGTGAGATTGCTACTGATCAGGTATCACTACAAAATTATTGTGTAATTCAAGTATTTAATAGAGGAAAGACTTAAAGTAAAGAGATTGTTCACTATAGTTGAATTAATATTAAATTAAGAGGGATAATAGATTTGATTTTATAAAGAGAGAATTGGTTTTGAAAGTCTCCTAATAATTCGAGTATTTCGCCGTAGTTTCACTTATATTGTTAGCATTAGAACATTCTCTTCTTGTTGATATTAATTCAGTGCTTCTCAAAGTTTAAATATTTGTGACCCAATATTCTGTCATAATTTTCATCTCGTCCCCCCTCATACAATAACAATGTATTGAATTCAATAATATTATACTTTCATGCTAAAACTATCATCTAGCTTTAACCTCTAAAGTGTCACCGGCGTATATAAACGTCTCGCTCACTCTAAGCATTAATTTCCCCGGGCGTATATGTGCGTCTTTCTGAAGTACAATCTTTTCTGTGCACTGCTATCCATAAAATTATTCCGAATGCTTTGAAATGCAATAAAAAGACCTGGAAATGTTTGCGAAGGATTTACTTATTTCAGAT
Source organism: Trichonephila inaurata madagascariensis (assembly GCA_019973955.1). Taxonomy (NCBI): domain Eukaryota; kingdom Metazoa; phylum Arthropoda; class Arachnida; order Araneae; family Nephilidae; genus Trichonephila; species Trichonephila inaurata. Next base: position 4,972 of record BMAV01020131.1, read on the forward strand.
TATTTGCTTCATTATTTTTCCCCCCCCCCCAACCCATACATTACATACGCTCACCTACGTGGAAAACGATTGGCATTGGGAAGTGAATCACGTAACTTTAAATCGGTAGTTAAGAGATTAATTATAAACTGTACAAATTATCGAGATAAGTATTAATTTTTGTATATAATTTTATGCAAAATCATCCCATGGGGTCATTGATTATTAAACTTGTTCTTAACTTTGTATTGTTAAATTAATTACAACTATTGTATTAATTACTAATTATAAATGTATTAGTGCTACTAAAATGTATTAAGTAGCACTCATACAATTATAAGTGTAATATATCAGTGTAAATGTCTATTTTATATTTTATATTATGTCAGAATGTATTTTGCTGGTCTATTTTCAGCAAATTAATAATTTTTTTAAATAATATTTTGTTTACGATTTTTCAATAGGCTCGCTCCCCCTCTTAGAGTTGTCATGCCCCCAAGGGGGAGCGCCGCACAGTTTGAGAAATGCTGTATTAATTGAATCTGTGCTGCCATTTAGTGAAATCAATCAATAGATTGATTGGATTATGGCTAGTGTTTCTTCCCTCCCTCCCACACATCTAGGCATCCGAGAGAGAGACTCAAGTCTCTAAAACATTTTAGAAAGTTTTGCCTTTTTGATTCAAGAAGAGATGTTTATGAGAATGTTTTTCAATAAAATCGGAAACCTAATGCTAGAGGACTTACATGTCAATATTTTAAAAACGATTAATTATATGCCGTTAATTCCATATCTTATATGAAATACCCAGAGAAGCGGTGGGTAACGGCTATTAAATTTTCACAAAAATATCTTTCACAACAAACAATTTACAGTCTCAAATTCTTTAGTTTGAACTTTACAGATGACACGTGTAAGAAGATGAGAGAGAATAAAAGTAGTGAAACAAATATAAATTTTAAAGTAGACAGTATAGAGAAACTCAATAATCTACCAAATGTTTCTGTTTTATTTATCTTTTCATTGATTTTTATATCCTTTCTACAAATACTTATCTTGATTTCCCAGAAGACGTAAATTGGCAGAGAAGATGGGGGAAATGTTTTTCTCTTTTCTTCTTTTAGCAGTTGTCGAATACTCCAGAGGGAAAAATAATTTCAGTTTTACGTTAGCACTCTTTAAGCTTTACAAATTCACTTATTTTCATTCAGTTTTAATGCTACCATCAAATTGAAAAAGTTTATTCATTAACAAAATTAGATTTCAAATATTTTATCTGAAATGACATTTCGCTCAATTTTTTATTAGCAAAAAATGTTACAGGGAAGAGAGTATGAAAGGAAAAATAAATATTATGTATTTTGGGAATAAATTAATGTGGGGAATGATTTTTTTTAAAATTTTTAATGTTTGATTGAGATATATTGCATAAATCACTTAGTTGGAATTTTTTTTATCATAAGTTATCTAAATCTTAGCTTTCAAAAAATAATAATTTTAACTAAATATAACTTTTAATGTTAATAAACAACATGTTTTTAAAATCTTAATTGAATTAAAAAGCATTGCTTGTTCCCCTTGTACTTAAAAATACTTTTTCATGCACTTGAGGCATTTTGTATGTAAAAGAATTACCGCTGATAATTGAAAAGTAATAAATGCGTTTATATCACGTTACCATTTTGTCTTACTTTCTAGATAAGGAGGTACTCTTCCTCTCCAAGGATCAAAAACCAAGATATCAAAACAAAAATATATATGTATGTATAAAAAGATAAAGAGATCACACCTAAAATTCATTAAATTATGCAAAAGCTTCAGCAATCATTACACTGATGTTCAAAATTTAAGCAACGGGTAATTTTTTTTGCCATAACTCCACGAGAAATCATCTTAGACACATCGAATTCAGAAATGAGAGACAACCGATGATGAAAGCATAGTTGCGCAAAAATAAATACAATACATATATTATGGAATCAAACAAAAAAAAGTCTTTATTGTACTCATAGCCTCGTTACACATGATTGTCTGTCCAAGAGCAAGAACTACATGCAGATATTTCTTAGTATGGTACATGATCTCCTCGTATTGCAATTGTTGCTTCGCACCATCTTTCTGTACTCAGCACCAGATTGTCCAACAGTTCTTGAGTTAAGAGTGCCTATTCCTCAATCAGCATCTGCTTAAGTTATTGGGTGATCCCCAGAAGATGCAATTGTGTTTCAAGAGGTCTGCCCAAAGCATCCCACACATGATATATGGGATTTAAATCAGGGTAGAACGATGGTCAATCCATTTGAGTGATATCTTCACATTCCAGTACCTACTGAGCATCAGTGGGACCGTGCATTGTTACCCATTAAAATGATGTCTGTTCCAATAGCCCCTTGGAACAGGCGCACATGGGGAAGGACTGTATACTTACAATATCGATCTCCAGTTACAGAACCTCTGTCGTAAACGTGGGGCTCAGTTCACCCGTTCAACATAATTCCTCCCCAGACGACAACTACAGGACCATCTTTACGATCACTTTTCGTTTTGCTAATGACATGAAACAGCGTCCCAACTTCCCTCAAAATTAATTGGCCTAGAGAAACACTTGTGGCACTGAAATTACCCTCATTTGTAGAGAGAAAATGACTTCATTGATGAGATGTCCAGATTCTGTACTGCGTTTACCACATTAAACGATGTCGCCGATAGCTAACTTGCAAGGAAATGCAGCGATGGGTGAATAGGCCACCTTTGTTGAGGCGTCTATCCACAGTAAACCTCAACATTTGTCACCCTATTGCTGTGATCAGTTTCTAAATAATGGAGCTTGCTGACTTATCTCGGGACTTTTTCTACTGCAGGACGATATATCGATCATCCACTGAAATTGCTTTCCTAGGCAGACACAACCAACCGTTGTAACAGCTGCACCTATGTTCTGGAACTCTTTCCAAGCGCACGTGACGACATTTTTGTTTCGATACTTTTTAGCAACAATCGTCAATTTGCACCTCTCCTCCTGCCTTCCGATCCTTCTACCACGAGTGAAATCATCCAGGTCATTTCTTCTAGTGATATTTCATGAAAGAACTCATTTCCACCTGCACATAATGTCTTTAACTGGGGATCCGATCTTCATCTCTTCGTAGTCTTGAACTGTGCGCGCCAGCCGCACTCATTTTGCGTACACTCACATCGCCTGTGACGTTTGGTTCTAGACACATCATCTTTCTACTGAATGGCGTGTTCATTGTACTGATCGCAATAACCCTTTTTCTGCAATTTTATAGCAATCTGCTTAAAACTTGTACTGTTGCTTAAGTTGTGCATACCAGTGTATATAAGAAAATAATCGTTAAAATAAATATATTTTTTTTTACTTTGTTACTGGAAACTTAAGAAATCTTCTTATATTTATCTATTTCATTTCTCTTCGTTATTCTAATTTTTATAAGCAATTAAACAAATATTTTGCAAATAAAAATTCTAAAAAGTTTTCTTCTATAAGTAGGGGTTGTTGTTTATTATCACACTTGATAGATAGAAACATCTAGATCAAGTCCATAAACTCATGCATTTTTAAGCAATGAAGGACTGTAGCAAGACTTGAGAGCAGCTGGCTCTTATGGCAACCTATACAAGCCAAGATAAAGGCAGGAGCGGCTTGGTTCACATTGTAATTCGGACAAGAAAGGTAAACTTTAAGACTCGCCACATTCCGTTGAGCTCGAATATGTCCACTACGAAGCCTAGCAAGAATCGTTTCATCTCGAGTACTGCTTGACCCAAGCAAAGCAACACCAGGACGGTTTCCTTCAGACCACTCATTTGCGGGGAGGGGGGGGCCGGTCTCCAAGAAGAACTGGTTTGACCCGGGAATCAATTTCTGAAAAAGTAAGAGAGCCGCCATGTGTAAAATCTATATGGCTGCATTCACCGACCAAACCATCTGCAATCTCATTCCCGCAGACAATCACTTGCGACGGTATCCACTGAAAAAAATATCTTAACTTTGGAACTCAAGAAATTTAAAAGCGTGACAATACTCGTTGTTGTTCTGTCACCATGCCTCCACCATTGAGATAGATGCTGAAAAGAACGTCGGATATCACCCAATATCCAAATATCTGTATTGACACTCTTATGAAACAAAATTTGAAAGCCTCCTCAATAACTGAAAAGTTCTCCCTGAAAAACTGAGCATTAGTTAAGATTTCTCTTACACATTCTAATACTATTCCTCTTTACGATGAAATTTCCACTACCCGATACAGTGCCTTCACCCATGATGCCATCAGCATAATTTAGTAACACATCACACGGGATTTTATGAATAGTTTCCAAAACAAGTGGCTTGAGATACTCTGGATGTTGAGTGCCTTTGTCGTGTACGAGGATAATTCGATCTTAAAAAGGACCCGTTCATAGACCGACGCAGCAGCAGTCGAACAGGAGACCAGAGAGAAATATTTTACTTCATTATGCAGCCTTTCATCTCTTTCAGCATATCTAAGTGGACTTCCTCTCTTAAGGTGACGATTGTTGTTCGTATTGCGCACATAACTAGAAGTTTCGTGCTGGACACCATAACTGATCAGCTTGGGAAAGTATTTAGCCGATAGGTATATAGGTACATAAATAGGAGTTATACATGTTATTGAATAGCAGATTTCTATATTATATAAATATAGTAGTTATTATATAATAAATTTATTTCCAATGCAGTTTTTTTTATTCCTTCCACTCCTGTTATTTTTATTAATTTTTGACTCAAACAGATGCTCACTTTTGTTAATTTTCCAACTCTAGATTTTAAAATACCTTTTATATAAATAATTTAGTTGTTTATATTTACATAAATTATGTGTAAGAAAACTTTTTCATGGTTCGGTTTTAGAACCATGTACTCAAGAGCTATTATCTAACAGCTCCACGGCTAAATCAAAAGTAGTAAATTTTTTGCATAGTCAATTCAATTATGCAATACTTCAAAATTTTATAACAAAAGCATTATTTTTTACTCCATGAGAAAATTAAACCAAAATTTACCACCAAACGCGTTGCAATCAAACATACTTTTTACGACCTTGTGGTATAAAAATGCAATTGAATGTATTGAATAACTTCAAGTTTCTTAATCTATTTATCTTAAGAAAAAAGTCAAGTAACACAGAAAAACCAAATATCTAGAAGAAGAAAAAAATGTTTAGATCGTAAAAAATACAATTTCTTTTTATTCATAAACCGATGCTATCTTCAATTAAATTTTTTTTAAAAAAGGAATGTTTTTCAATGCTTTAAAAAAAGCAAACAACCGCAGATAGAGCATTTTAAACATTCTTGAGAATGATTACGATTTCCCCCAAAGAATTATTTATTTATTCTGAATTCTATTCTATACAAGTTTAGCAATAAAAAGCTTGTTTTTTTCTTCTTTTTCTCCTTTCTCCTTTTGTCCCCATTTGTTTCCGTTTTAAAGTTAATTAATGCCAGGAAAGCAAAGTCTGTTTGTGGTTTTAATGGGAAAAAGAAATGAAAGTAATCATTTTCTGAAAATGAATGAAGTTTTACAGAGGACATGGCATTAAATAATGTTATTGTATCATTATTAGGTATTTTCTAAATTCACTAACAGCTAAGACACAATTTTAATTCGCATATTAAAAGAAAAATATATTTTAGTTCTTTTTTTTTTCTTAATCCATTTTTTTTAAATGTAAAAATACAGAACTCTAAATGTGTATAAATATAGAGCATTTGATTTTGAGAAAATTTATAGACCACAAATAATTTTCCAAATTCCGAAAATTAAAAAAAAAAAAAAATTGACAAAAAAATATTGAGTTAAGAAAATTTAGCTGTTCTATCTCAACGTTTTTCAAACGGTTACAAGATAGTTCAAATAAGATACAGCAGATTTATAAGTCGAGTTTTAATTTTTTACATTAATTATAAGCAAAACAACAAGTTTTTATTTAAAAATTATATATTTTTTTTATTTCAGTTAAATTTTAGGTATGTGCAAAAGTTGTGTAGGTGTTTTCGGAAATCTTGACGAATAAGACTTGTAGATCCACGGCGTTTCTGTTAGTACAATTATTAGTATTACATTTGTAAAACTTTATGAGTCGGTGTATAAATTATAAAACGCACGTTAGACATTGTTATGGAATCGACGAAGTGCTGTAGATTTAAAATTTTGTCATATCGTCAAATTTGTGAGAAAATTGCGGTTCGCTTCAATTTATATCGTAGTTGTGATCTCAGAAATCAGGGAAGGGTAGATGAATGTATCAAGATGTAGAAAGTGTGCACGGACTTCACTCTGGGAGAACGTCACTTAAGGAATCCATATAAAAATATCTCGAAATCAATCGCTACAGGTTGAATTGAAAACGTCAATAATAATTGCAAGAAAATTTTAAAAACAGCCAAAGTTCCGCTAGAAATTTGTTTGAATCATTCAGTTTCATATTAGATTACTGCAGATCAAAAACATCAGACCTTTGTAAGTTCAGTTTTTTTGCTTTACCGGTAAAATACGAGGTGTTTTTCAAAGTATTGTAATAGAGGATGAAAAGAGAGTGAGTTATCCTAAAATACTAACCTGCCTATAATAAAAAGTTGATAAATGGTGTAGACAATCTGAACCACACACACACATTTATATCAATATCAGATGCGGAGTTTCCTTTCAAGGTTTTGTTGACTACATGTTTGGAGAATACACTCATTAGCAAATGTTCTGCAACTTAACTAAACTGTCGATTCATCCGTTGTGAGCTATTAGTTTCACTGGCTGTAATCCGAATTGGTCATAAAAACCAAGCGTTGCTATTTAGTATGGTGTTATCCTGCATCATGCATATCTGAAGATATATATAGAAGTCTTCCATCGTGAACACTGATGCTTGGTCAGAAGGTTTTGCCCCACAATTTCTACTGGCTGCGCATCACTTTTCACTGGTTGCATTCCGAATTAGTCTTTAAGACCAAGTGTTGTTAAATAGCTTGGGGCTTATTCTGCATCATGAATATCCGAGGTCCCACAAAGCAGTCATTCATCGTAAGCACTGAGGTTTGATTTGAAAAAATTTTTCCCACTCTTTCTACTCTCCTGCCCTGGAACGAATATTATAGTTTCTTCGTGGTTTCAGCGGAAAAATCATTTATAATATTGAGACTCCTTGCAAAATTTTTATTTCCAAACTTAGGAACTTTAACCTCGACGGAAAATGGCAAAATGTCATAGATTGACGACTATGCACTACCTTATACATACTGTGTCCATGTGAGCCACTTTTTATACCGAAACTTTAGCCACGAATTCTTCGAGTGAAATAACTCCATTTCAACGCACAATAGAAAAGTTACATATTTAACTCTTCCGTGGTCTGAAAATGGTGAATGAAAATGATATTGAAAAACATTATGTAATAAGACTATTTTATAAATGTGAATTTTTACAAAAATATAATATTGGTTAATAATTTTATATACCAATGTTATCAATTGTATTCAAAAATATTTTATCTTTCTAGCAATTCAAACAATTACACCAAGGAAAATTTCTCACATTCACTACACGTATCTCGTCTTTTTTATACTGCAATATTCTGGACAAGTTATTATACACAGCGGCTAAATTCCATTCCAGTTTAAACCTCATAGGCCATCTGCAATCGATCCGACTTTTATCGTGTGATACTTGTCTTTTTTTGTACTTTATGTACCTTTCCAAACATTTTTATTCCAAATTTTTTAAGATGAATATTACGGGAATCTATACTTTTTAATCCTTGTCGGAAAAAGTACCCCTTTTAAAAGTAATAGAGGTAAGATTGAGAAATGAAAATAATTTTCCATTGGGAGAATAAATGATACGTGAATATTTGATGGATTTTGGAAGATATAGGAAGAAAAAAAGTTTTCACGTGAATTTTTTCGGAAAATAAGGTATAGGAGAATATCTCTGCAATATAAATACGATAGTGGATGGAATATTTTTACAAAAATTAAAGATAAATATTTTACATGCAAAAATATGTCTGTAAAAAATTTATATTGAGTGATGGAAATAAAACATTTATTTAAATAAATTATTTATCTTCTGATATTTTTTGATTCTCAACCACTGTGCCGCAACTATTTTTTAAATTGTTAATTATACTGCAAAAAAAAAATTCCGAGGTGAATCATTTGGCTGTTTTATAGAAATACACTCTTCAGAAAATTGCTGTACTCCATTCGACAACACTAGAGGAGTAAGTTCTTCATTACCTCCCAAATTTAGATTTAAAAAAAAATTGATTGGGTTCATAATTCATTTGTGATAGCATATACATCTGTATAGGAATTAACTTTGAATGAAGAGGAAGAACTAAGTTCACTCTGTAATAATGGAGATTTAATTTCAAAATATTCAGAAGAGTCGATTCCTTTTGGATTAACATTAGAGAAGATTATCCCATTATAACCAAAAAAGCTTTAAAAATATTGTTGCAATTTTCCAAATCTTATTTATGTGAATTACGGATCTTCAGCATTAACTAATATAAATAGGGGGAAAAAGATAGACCCTTTTAAATATAGTTGACGAAATGAGAGTAAAGTATTCATTTTTACAAAACCAATTATTAAAAAAAATATCAAAAGTTCTCAAACTCAATTTTCGTATTAAATGTATTCTTATAAATAATTTTTAACTAATTACCCAATAAACATTTCATTGTCTTTGTCGTACATATTATTTTATTTGACATTGAAAATTATTGTCATATACCATTTTACAGTGTAATTATATCTAAGGAAATCCTTTTAATAGGAGTTGGAAACCTCTTTCTTTATATATACTGACAATGTTACATCGTATGTTTCCGATGTACCTTTTCTCAAAATCTGTTATATGTACATGCTTGAAATTTTTCATACAATTAAATATAACACCTTTCTCATTATACTAAAATGAGCTTTTAGCTAATTTTGAATTTTTTCATAATTTATGGAATATTTTATCAAAATTTCCGAAATTTGACCCACTTTTCACACAAAAAATTTGTAAAAAATAAATTTTTGAATTTTTTACAAAAAGCTCATTTCAGTATATATTAGTCATCTTTATAAATATATCATAAAAATTTACATACCTGTGAGCAGTTGTTTCTCAGAAAAGTTACATCGAACATCAGAATTTACATTTTGAGATAAATTGATTGTGAGGTTTCTAATCGGCTAGTAAATAAAAAATAAAAGGCTTAATTTACAATAAAAGATACATGTTTTAGTTTATATCAGAGCAAAAACGCCCAAGCCCCAGAAACTACAGTTCCCTTTAATTGGTATACTACACTGGTGTAAGAAATTAAAAGAACTTCCAGAATTGATTAATTATTTCTAGAACTAATGGACCGATTTTAATGAAATTTGATATGTACATACATTGGTACAATACAAAACAAATAACCATTCAGCAATTGCAATACACACGCATGATCGTGAGTAACACTCGTTGGAGCTGAAAGGTATGAAACAGCAGTTGCAGAATAAACAAAAGAAATGGATTAATAAGGGGTGTGACCCCCTTACAGCTATACAGGCCTCGCAGCGTGATCTCATATTTGAAATAAGGTCATTTATCAGTTCGCATGGCAATTGGTCCCACTCGTCCAGCAACGCTTTTTTCATTTCCTGGATGGTTCTCGGAGGGGGTTGCGAGTTGCAATTGCCCTCCCCAGAGTGACCCAGACATGCTGTATAGGGTTGAGGTTTGAAGACCTGGCTAGCCAATCCATACGGCGAATATCCTCACTCTCTAAAAATTCGTCGACCAGAAGAGTTCTTTTTGACCTCACGTTATCGTCCATTAAAATGAACTTGGGGTCACATGCACCCATGAAAAGGCGAACATAGGGTTCCAAGACCTCATCCCTATAACTCACACCAGACACAGAACCTCTTTCAAAGACATGGAGAGGTGTACGGCCATCCAACATGACGCCTGTCCAGAATATTAAACCACCTTCACCAGAATTGTTGATTTCACGGACATTGGAGAGCAAGTATCGGGTCCCTGGTTCTCTCCATATGAACGTACGGTGAGAATCGGTGTTTAGGTTGAAACGGGACTCATTGGTGAACAGAACGGTCGCCCATTGATCCATACTTCAATATCTATGCTGTATGCACCATGCTAAACAGGCTCTCCCATTCGTAGACGTGAGGGGGACGCAAACAGCTGGTCTTCCGGCAAACAACCCTCCCTCATGAACTGTTTTTGAAACAGTCACCCTTGATACACGGGTTCTATTGGCTGCATACAAGTAAGGAGAGAGCTGAGAAGCTGTAGCCTATCTGTTACGCCTCTAATCGACAAATGATGATTTTTTCTGGCCGCCGGGGCTCTTGGACGACCTTGCCCAGGCTTCCTCTCAATGGATCTAGTATCCTGGAAATGTTTCCATAAGTTACACATGACGCTGGGCGTTAAACTGAACTCTCTACAAATCTGGACTTGACATTGGCCTGCTTCTAGCCTCCCTACATAATTCGTCACCTCATTCCACCATCTAAACGTTGGTATTTACTCATTTTCATTGTTTCAATTTGAATTGAAGCGATTACTTCAAAATAACACTAAGAAATTCACCGAGATGTGCTAGGGAACGAAATACGTCTTAACTTACACACGCTTATAAAGCCTGTTTTTCTGCTGGCTTCACCTACACACACGTTTACGCTTACGTATTTAAATAATATACAAGTAATAGAAAACATTTTTTTAAAAAAATCAATTTCTACTTAGGCCAACAAAGAAAAATTTTATTTTAGTTACCTTTTATTAAATAATTACAATTAATATCAATATATTTATACATAAGACAGAATCACAAAATTAACCCTTTGTCGGTTATGAACGAGTTCAGCTCGCAATCGAATCGTGCTTCATAATGAGCGCAAACGAGTTCCGCTCGAGAGCAAGATTTCGACCAAAATGGTTAGAAACGAGCACTACTCGGGTAGTGAAATTTTTCACCAATGCGCGCTGATGAGCTGAGCTCATATTTGCCATTATTATTCTGCATTGATTTTGTTACAAACGAATCCTACCCACGAAATTTAGTTAGTTTTAATGTCTACAGATGGCAGTACGGGTTCCGTGATTTTTTTTTCATAATGAAGGTAGAATTTTTTTTTTACCTTGTTTATTTTATGCGTATTTTGGCGTTTAGGGTGTTTGTAAAGTAAAATGACTCAAAAGCAAAGTTAGATAATTCTGACGATGATTATGGTTGTGATACAGAAAGCTTATCAAGTTTTGAGTCTGTTGAAGACTTTGTTCACGGTATTTCAAGCTCAGAAGCCGATTCATGACGTATCAGAAGACGTATTTATTTAGTCCTTTCAATTTAATATTTGTCTTATATTTATAATTAACTATTATTATTTATATAATTGATTATAATCATTTCTAATTTATTATTGAAAAATTGTCATTTATTAATTATTTTAAAGTACGTAAAAACTGTTATTTATGTCCTACAAATACCTTAAGAAATTTTTAAAAGGCGTGAGGCGAGCTATCTTTGGCATCGCCAGAGAAGGGTGATATTTTCAGAAGAACGGCGGAGCAAAACAGCTGCCACTTTCGACTACTGTTTACTCGTAATACAGTGCGAATTAAGTAAATGAAAACTACTCAATTCCCTAACCGTTAAAGGGTTAAGTGGCAAAATAGTAAACGATTTTCCATTTTTCTTTCTATGCATGGTGTTGGAATATTGTTTTTGTGTTTAACTATTTATTCAGTAATTAAATTGAATTAATGAATAAATATATGAAAATAACTGTATCAACATCAAGTGTTATTCGCTATAAGTTCAAACAAATATATTTGAACTTGAGGTGGTGGAATTTATTAATAATTGGAGATGTGAACAATATATATATATATATTGTGCAAACTAATACTAGGCATTGAATAAATAGTCAGTGAGATAGAAAATTATNATATGTATCCCATTATAAAAACACACGACAACAACATGAAGAATGTATGAAAAGAACCAAAAATTCAACAAGTTTATATTGCATATTCCAGCCAAAGATGCATTTAATTTATACAGTATCACAAAGATGTATGAGCTATTTTTCTTCACTGAACAAACTGCGGCCGTTACATGTTTTGTGGATGTTCCCAAATCTCACCCTGTGCGTAGAAGATTTACAAACTCCCTTGGCA
>BMAV01020133.1:981-15223 GCA_019973955.1 Trichonephila inaurata madagascariensis
CACCTTTCGCAAATTCTTTCTTAGGGAATGATTACAAAGACTCTTTAGAAACAACAAAGGCCTCTCTCCATCACTGCTAACGTTTACAAGACATAACCCATTTTCACGACCCGCACGGCAACCTCGAAGTTCCCCAATGTACACGGCACATGGAAAAGGAAACACTTTAGTGCCCTTCGTCCCCTCGCGTGAATTCGTGACGCACCTTCTCTCTATCCGGGGGTGTGTAACGTGAGAAAAAACATATGTTCAGCTTCGCCTTGAAATAAAAAAGATCAAATCCCGTTTCTTTGAACACGTTTCCCTCTTCAGTTGTGGGTTGCCATATTTTCTTGGTATGTTTTTATAAAAACAGATTCTTCTTTTTAGAAAGTTAAATGTTTTTAGGTAGCAAACGCTTCACTTAAAAACTGATCTTTTTTTTCCTGAATAAAATAACTAATATTAATAAATCTAACACTTTAAAATTTTAGGTACAGCGTCTTTTTTTATTGTTCATATTCATTTTTTTTCACCCAAGTCATATTATTTAATGCCGCAGAGTACACATTTTCGTTGTCCACAATTTTATCGGAACTAATGGGTCTAAATATAGATGTAGTATAGTTCCATCATCATCAATCCTAAACTCTGTCCTGATATATGCTGTGATAGATATATATCAGGAGAATATTTTACACATTGTGATTGATTAAACAGTAAAAAAATATTAATCCTGAAGCAATTATCTCAATCAATTTATAATTTAGGGATAATTTCTTTACATGAAATTCGAATAACGACCTTATATTTCTGACATATTCAAATTAATCCATACAAATTTCATAATAATAATTCAAAAAGTATATTTCTTACTCAGTAGAAGACAGAAAAACAGAAGAAAAAACAAAAAAGAACGAATTTGAAAAGTTGTAACAAAAATCACACAAAGTTCTACTTATACGCACACAGTGAAGCAAACAGCACGTAAATAAGAACAGTTAAACTAAGTGAGAGGCACTTTTTAATAAGTAATATATTGTGAAATGTTATATTTTTATTTATAGCATCTTAATTTCTATTCAAGGCACAATACGCTATTATCAAAAAGGTACACGTTTATTACAAAGTCAAATACTGAACATTACACTGCTCCTTAATCAAAGAGTTATGCGAATAATAAGAAAAAAAAATCAAGAATCTTTAAAAAATAATTATGTTTAAATTATAATACATGTGAAAAAGAGAAAAAGAGATTTCAATATTGTTGAAGAAATCTCAGAACCATATACTAACGTTTCAAAGATAATTAAGCTCTTAACACGATAGCACACTCTCGGGCTAAAAAAAAAGAATTTAAAAAGAATTAATCTCAAATGAATATTTCAAACTTTTCAAAAAATAAAAAAAAGATGTTTGTCATTTTTTTCCCTTTAAATTTAGGCAGTCTACATGCGTTATTTTATAAATATGAAGGAAACTAAGATAATAACAATAAAGCGATAATGAAGCTTCACCGTTTTTAGGAGGAAAAAAATCGTAGCTACACAACAGCCTTTCAATGATATGCAGAACTTTTTTAGAAAATTAAACAATAAATTACAAAACTTCAAATTAAAGCGTAGAAAGAAATATAATTTTTTTTCTTTGTTCCTTTTTTAAGTAGTTATCTTTAAAAACGACCAATTAACAAATAAATAATATATAAAAAAGGTAACTTAAGACAATGCCTAGAGAAAAGATAAGAAATTTTAAAGGGGGGGGGAACATTTCACTTGAATAACACGTAAAAAGTGAAAAGACATTGTGATGTGCACTTCACCTGAAAGAAAATTTAAAGCTACGCTTTTCAAGTGGAGATAAATAGAGATACAGACGTATAATGTATTTTTTTTTATCCACAAGAGATTATAAGAGCCACTTAAGGATTTATCGCTACAGCAGAAACATCAATCTTTGAACAAAGAGAAATCTAGTTTTTCTATAAGGAAGAAATTGAAATGAATATGCAGATTATATTTATCGGCTATTCTGACGACTGTAATTTGGAGAAAAACAATAAATAGTGGTTTTTCTAATCTTAAATATTTCAAAAATGGGAAAAAGTTTGCATAAATGGTTACATTTGCATGAATAAAAAAGTTTACATTCATAACGATAACATCGTAGCATTTCAGACAGAAAAACATTTTCTGAGAAATCATAAAAGATTATTCTAACCTAAAAACAAGACTAGTTGGGGTTTTTCCGTTAATATATTCTCTTGATTTTCAAAATCATATGAAATACGAGGTGAATCATGAATAAAAGGATTTTGACTGGATTTCAACTAAAAATTTCAATGTATTGTAAGATTAAAAAAGAATACACAAATCAGTCAAAGAAATATTTGAAATTTTGTGGAGAATATTGCGAAGACATTTCAAAATGATGGAATTTCATGTTGTTTTGTCATACAATAATGGAAAAATAAGTTTAACCAGAAATATTTTTCACAGGAAAATAAATTTAGGAACTTAATGTAAAGTCTCAAAATTTTTTGATAGGGCCATTTCTTTGCAAAAAGTACGATTTACAAATATTTTTATGTCTTTTTATACTCCCTCCTTTCTCTCACTCTCTCTCTCACATGCACATACACACACTAGTAATTTTCTACCCCTCCAAAAAAGTACCTAATCTTTTTTAATATATACCTCTTTTTTTACACCGGCTTTTTTTTTTTTTTACACGATTTTGAAATAACACGGTGCACGAATGTAACGATTTTTTTTTTCTTTTACATGACTTTTTTTGTTCGAGCACGAATCTCAAAAAAATTTGGGGATTCACGCCCTTTGGATGAGGACGATTGGATCGAATTGATGACAGTTTATGATAATAAAGAAGTCGATAATGGCGAAGTCGAAGGTGAAGTTCAACTATTAACAGCTTATTTAATTAGCGAGGGCTTGAAATTTGTTACGTGTATGGAACAACATTTTTTTACACATGATCCTGACATACAGCGTGCATTATTATTTCAACGTTATAAGTTTTGTGTGGAAGGATTTTAAGAATTATATCAGCAACTTGAGAAACCACACACACAAAAAAAGCTACTGATAAAAGATTTTGTAACAACATAAAAACTCAA
The DNA here is from genome assembly GCA_019973955.1 of Trichonephila inaurata madagascariensis. Taxonomy (NCBI): domain Eukaryota; kingdom Metazoa; phylum Arthropoda; class Arachnida; order Araneae; family Nephilidae; genus Trichonephila; species Trichonephila inaurata. The sequence goes on from BMAV01020133.1 coordinate 4,097, forward strand.
CTCTGAGGCCGTTAATAACAAACAAAATTCTTCATTTGAATCAAAACCGGCAGTTGAGCTAAACAATATCTGACCCATCTACTGATTATAGCATTTTTTACTCAGTTCGTAATAAATGTGCACGCTTGTTATTAAATAGCGATGAGAAGTTGTTAGTTAGTACTTTAATTCTCCTAATTTCAGTTTGAATTTTTTTTATGTTGTGTGTGTACTTGTAGACAGAATTTTCGCTGTTCAGTAATTAAAACTTTTTTTGTAATAAAAATGAATTTTTCACTTATAAATATGCAAAATGCATTTTATTATTACTTGTTTTGCACGGTTTTATAGGAAAATATTAATAGATTTTTCATCTAACACGATTTTTTTAAAATTGTGGAACATATCCCCAAATTTACAATGTCTCATGTATTTTTTTATACGATTTTTTTTCTGCGCGGTTTTCTAAGGAACATATCAACCGTGTAAAAGAGTCGGGTGTATTATAAATTTTAATATTTCTATTATCATATTTATCTTATCCAATCAAAATAATTAGGATATTTATTTAATTATGATGTTTAAATCATAAAATACTCGCAAAACTATGCTCAATATTTGGACAACAGTAAGTTACAAAAAGTATAGATCTCAATTAGATAAAAATTATTATGAAAGCGGCTTACTGACTTTCAGTACATAATGTTTAGTAGCACTTTGAAATCTAAATTTTGATATTTTTATGTGATATACAGTTTCGGTATATATAAACTATTTTTTGATAAGAGTTTTAAATTAAAAAACTATAAACTTTTAGAGACTAACTAAACTTTTTAAACTTTAATTTTCTATGCATTATATAAATATGTAACGGAAATCTTCAAAAGATGGAAAGCTGTTATTATTCATACGCAATAAATAGACTTATTTGATTTAAATTACGCGAAACAAATCACATACTTTTAGAAATATACAACCCCCTTTTTGGATCCTTCATTAAATTATCGCATTGCAAATGAAAAAACAAACAATGAAAGTTATAACGAGCATGCAAGACAGATTTCCACAATATTTTCAATCAACCCTTTTTTTCAACGAATGAAGTATAACTGAAAGACAGGAAAGTGTAGCATACTATTTTGTAACATTTTTAACATTCTATAATTCTCCTGACAAACAGGAGGTCAAGGACTTTATAGCAAAGAGAAGAAGCAGTCAAGCGAATACCGATTAAAAGAAGTAATAATAAAACGCATCAAAACATAAATTTTTATTTTTTATCATTTTATCTAAGGTAAAGGAAGCTTTCATTATTGATAAGAATAGCGGTTCAAAAAAAAAAATATTAGAATGCTAACTGTCACATGTATCTAAAATTACGAATAAAAGCCGGAAAACTTGTGAAAATTTGCAAGTTTTTTAAAATTTGGAACAAAACAACAATAAAACAATTTTAAAAAAAAGAGAAAGTTATTCATTTTGCGATCCACAATTTTGATGAATTTATCCTTTAAAAGTATAGCATGGTAAAAATATCGTAACTGATTCTATCGAGGATGTTTTAAACTATGCCATTTAAAAAATTGTTCATTACGCTGATAGTAAAAACAAATTTTGTTTTTTGTTTGTTCTGTAATCATAATCAATACAATTTTTAATATTACAATAAAAGCAAATAAAAACCCACTAAACTCAGAATTAAAACTGAACGATTCTCGTAAAAGAGTTTAAACGCGAAAAATGCTTCTCTAGCGAATGTTAACTTTCGAAATAGCCCATTTCTCAAAAATTGGAAGAAATTCCTTTTTTCTAAAATTGCGTGCGTGTGTCTTTTATTGCTCTAATTCAATAAAAGAATCTATAAAGTTATAAAAAATATATAAATATTATGATTTGTCTCTTGGAGATTTAATTAACAAGCAATAGTCATATTTGAAACTAAAATGAAAGAACTTAAAAATTAAATAAAATGACAGTGTTCATTTTCAAATTGCTACTATTATTTACATTTAATTTTTTTAAAAATCTTTTACTAATTTAATTCCTAGTTAAAATTAAAAAAAAAATTTAAATATCAATTGAAAGGAAGTATTTAACAGATAGCAAGTATGATAAAAGTATATACTAATTCCTATTTAAAGGTGCTAATTGTCCATAAATGTGAAATTACACACATTTTTACTTGAAAAATTAAAATTTAAAAAGTTACAAAAAGGACAATTAAGTATTTTAAAAAGTGATTACTCAAATATTTTAATGACTCCTCATAAAGTAAATTTGTTTTTTAAAGGAGAGAACCAAACATCTTTTTATAAATACAAATAAAAATAATTTTACTAATCAAATAATTAGGCATTAAATATAAATATTTATACAGAAAAAAACAGGAATAAAATATCATGAAATATATATCCTTTATTAAATTTGTGATTATTTTATCCATGCTTATATTAGAATATACTGATCTGATAAAGAATCTAGAAATAAATATATAATAAAATATAATTTAACATTCACCCCAAGGTGTATATATATATATGTGTGTGTGTGTGTGTGTATAAACACAGAGAGAGTCATCATTTATTATTAACTAATTATGAAAAAAAAATCAAAATTTACAGGACTATTCTAGTTTGTAAAAAAAGAAATTAAATTAGAAATAATAACTTCTTTAATAAAGAAATGATACAACAGGGAATAAAGCGAGCACTACGAAAAAAATGCAACCATCTTATTGAAACAAAAATTCTGCTTTGAAAAATATAAAAGGAAGAGCATGATTCCGTTGTTCAAATTCCATGAATTGCAAATTCACTTCAGTTCGATGTTAGAATTTTTTATTTTAAATTTCCTACCAACTGTTTCATAGCTGAAACCGATAGATTCGTGCATTGGGAAGAAAAAATTTACTGATGTGAAATTCAAATGCAAGCAGCTTGTTTGTGGCATGTTTCGAATCTAAATGTTACCATAAAAAAAATAATAAAACCGATGAATAAAGGATGAGGAAACAAAGACAACGTGAAATGAAAATAGTAACCTCTTATAAAGAAGTTTCTTAAAACATATGCAATATAATACACTCGACATATTCTTGTTTTCCTTTTTAATATAAATACATAAAAAAAACTTTCTCTTTTATTATTATTATTATCATCAGTAGTGTAACGTGTGCTTATTATATAAAAAAATGAATTACTTGAGTAAATTTTCAACTTATAAATATTAACTGTGATATCAATGGGAAACAAGGTTTAGGTCACAAAATCCAAACAAAAACGTCCCAAACTTTGAAAAAAGTACAGATCAACTAATTTCTATAAATAGTTTTTAATTTAAAAGGAATTTTCCCGCTGCAAGTCCTAGATGGTGAATGACGATCCTCTAGATATTATTATAGATAATTTTAAAGCAACTCGATTTTTCAAATATTTTAAATAGCGATAAATAGAAATATAATTTCAGATTAAAACAATTCAAACTTGGCAAAATATCTGAACTTGTTGATCTCTGATTTATGATATGGTCGATAAATTCCTATTTTAAGACCATATCATAAAGGTCTTATGTATTATTAAAATTCGTTGCTGTTTAAAAAATAAAAATGTATTAAAAATATAAAATACAACAACTTTCATAAAGTAAAAGTCGTCAAAATAGATTTAAAGAACTAAGATTTAAGCTCAAAATTACACAGGAAAACCCATAAACTAACAAAAATAAAATTCACAAACCTGTACTAACCAAGGAAAGGTTTAAGGGATGAATGTCGATACAATCAATATCTAAAATTTAACTCATATTTCCTACATCTCAATCTTTTAAATCAAATTTGGTCGTATTTTCTAGAACTTCCGGTAGTGAAAGAAAATTGAGCATGATGGGGAGAAACCAGTAGATACAAAAGGCTAAAGATTTCTAAAAGATTACAGTGGATTAGCAGAAAAAGAAATGACTATTCATTTCATTAGAAAGGCTTACGTTCTAGAATATTCATCTTTAAAGTTCATACTTTTTCTTATCGGCGCAACTTCTAAGTCCTCCAAACAAGTACAACAACAACAGAAATGAAGTGCATCTTCTTTATGCAAATTAAGCCAAACATCTATTTCAAGATGCATTCAAGCATACCTAGATGCAAGCAGACAGGACGTTTCAGGAATATTAGATCACAATTATTTAGTTTTGAGACAGTGCTATATAAAAATAAAAGCACGACAGATTTGTGTACAAAAACTATGACACACGAGAATAAAAATCAAAATTAAATCAAAGTAATGCAAATCACACACATATTTGGATGCTTAAAATAAGCACGATACGTGAAGAGAATATGAAAAAGTAATAGTTATTTTTATCCATGCTACATTTACGTATTTAATTTCAGAACATATACTTAGAATAAAGTAATAGAATTCCATTCCACATAAAAAATGAATCATCCAAATCAAAAATAGGAATATTTTAAATTATTGTTTAAAATAAAAGAATTTAGATACAATCACAATATCGATTTTATGAACTTTGAGGACTAAATTTAATATTTATTTACATATTCAATAACAATATGTTTGTTCATTTAACCATAACGTGCTATAGTTTAATTTATCTTTTTAATAACCTTTTCGCAAGATTTGATCTATCACAAAATTATACATAAAAGTTATTTTTTAAAAAACAGAAATTTCGCATAAAGGTATATAACTATGTATTAGGTATTATGTATATATAAATAAAGAATTTGTTTATTTTGAATACAGATTTTAACCATTGACAGATCTGTGATCAGTAGGAGATTACTGGTTTGAAAAACATAATTTTTATAAATCCCTCTTTTAATTAAAAATTTAATGTATAAAATTAGTAATTGTACAATATAACATGGGTCCATCTTTTTAATTTAAATAAATTTGAAATTAGTTTACTAAAAATATGTATGCAGATTTTCAATTTCATATATTCAAGCAAATTTTAATTTATTCACAAAACAAAGTTGCTCATGTAAATACCGCTTTATTTTATTTACGATAGCACCTTCATTAAATTAACATAATAGAATTTTTAACAATATGTTCAAAGAACGTAATGTTAAAAATACGGGCAACATGTGGGTCATTTTTAAATACTTAATAAACAACTACTTAACTTAGTGGCCCAACAGCCCATGGTGGGCCAAGGTCTGCAGTGCCCATATCAGTTTTCATGACGAGCTTGAGCACTGAGGTATATGAGCAGATGTTCTGGTCAGGTGGTCAGTCTGACGCGAAAACCCCCAGTGTTCAGTTCCCAAGCAAGCTTGGTACTCATTTATCGACCCACTGAAGGGATGGAAGGCTGAATCGACTTTGCCCATTCTGGGGTTTGAATCCCAGAACTGTTGCGTGGTAGTGTGATACGCTACTACTTGGCCTCAATTCTTAATCTATGGATGATAAAAACGTCTACAAAATTTGAAAATTCTAGACAAAAAGCCCCCCCCCCAAAAAAAAAAAGTGCGACACACGAAGAGTTTTGATATCTCATAAAAGGCCTTCATTGTATGTCAAGATATACGGAGACCAATAAAGTCTATTTAAACACTAAATAATTATAAATAATGCAGCTTATACATAAAATACAAAAGAAATTATATTTCGTGAGGAATACTAAAAATGGAAAGCGCAAACATAAACATGGAAGGAGCAACAACCGCGGAAATTTATTCTTAATATCAAAAAGCAGCTGTATAAAACAGTTACAATGTTTCTCTAGAAAACAACAACTGTTTAAAAAGGGGGAAAAACGAGTACATTCCAAAGGTTGTTAGACATTTCTAAGATAAAATTTGTAGGTTAAATCTGCAGGCATTCCAACAAATGTTACTCTTTTGACTCAGAGCCCGATTTAGAAAGAGGGAAAGGGAAACCCTCTTCTGGGTCTTTGGATGGACAAGTTAAACTTAACTTCCCCAGTCGAGGGCCATGTAATGTCAATAAAGAAGGTAATATTATATTTAGATCACGGAGTGGTGAAAATCTCTTCAAAGTAAGTAGTGACCTACCTACAAACATAACAGACGTCTGACCCATGAGTGTTGATGTAGGTAGGTCAACAGCCTATAGCCAGGGGAGGTTTCATCAAAGCTTGACCTGTCAATTCAACCATCGGTGTGAAACTCTTTTCATTGAAATAGATAAGATATGGCAAGAGATAAACGATAGTGCCGAACTAATTGGTAGTTTACACGCACGCGTAGCTTCAACAGCAGAAATGTAAATGAGTTCGATATTCCAATTAACACGCGTCGTCGCATGGGAAGATCTATTATATGGCAGCCCTTTTGACCCCATATGCAAACAAAAACATTTGTAAGTGTACATTATTTTCTGTTGATTTTATTGCGCCGAGAGTAAAAAAATATAAGTACAATAAAATATATCTTAGAAGAATGCAAGTGAAATAAATGCAAAAAGAACTAGAACTTCTTTTCTCTTCTAAACGATGATAAACCAGACATTCAACTCATTTCCATACAATAAAATTTTCATATTAGAAATTTACAATAATAATTAATCTTAAAAATGGACATGTAAGTTACTGTATGCAACATAGCATATATCACTTACGAAAATAGACTATTTGGCTGTAAAAAATTAATTATAAAACTCCTCCATTTTTTAAAGAGATAAAATGCTAGCTATAATGAGGTTGATTCATGTGACATCATAGTCACATGATAGTGAAAGCCACGTGATTCTAGCCAATCAATTCAAAAACTCATGTGACGTCATAGTCACATGATAAAAACTATCTTGTGTTTCCAACTAATCAGTTCACGCGCTCCGGTGTTGCCAAGTTTTGCTCTTTGCAGAAACTTTCTCTTAAAAAGTACATATGTATACAAAATGCATTGCATTTTATTTAAAAGTATAAGCATAAAATACGACTTTTTTTTAATTTAAAAAAATCTTTTTGATGAAATTTTTTTCCCTAACATTTAAACATCTTTCACCAAATATGAAATTTGAAATTTTATCTGAGTTTTACAAATAGAACAAGTACAATTAGTTTAATGTTTGTTTTGAATTCAATGGAAAACACGTGTTTGTTTTTATCATGTGACTTCATGAATCAAGCCCATTACTGATCAAGTGATTTTCAGTATTTATGGTGAAGAACTCCAAGAGAAGTACCATAATTTCAAGAGAAAAGGTAGAATCTCTCGTGTTAAATAATCCATTTGTAACTAAAAATTATTTTTAGTAGTATAATACACATAAAGGAGAATTAATTTATATTTTAAATATAATCTTAACGCATTAGTATCTTTTCACCTGTGTTATGTAATAAACATCTTTCTATCAAAAGCATTTGTTAAAAAAGAACAAAAAAAAAAATAAATAAATAAATTACAAAATATCCTTTCTTTTTATGAAGCACTTATATTTATTCCTATAGAAGAAATGAGGTTCATGAAAAAGAACAATATTTTGTAAATAATTTTTTTGTATAATATATTGATATTATTATATTAATATACATTATTGAATTTTGAGACATAAAAATATGAATAGTCTATCCATATTCTAAATTGTTAATTAACAGAGAAGAGGATTAAATAATAAGGGATAAATTTTATATATATTCCTGAAATTATGAAATAGCATTGATGTTTAACAAGTGACTCATTATTTGAAAAAAAAATCAAAGAAGTTAAATATATTAAAATAGAAAAAAAATAATTTCATTCACATTAAATTTCACAGAATTATGCTTGGCAGTTTCGTTCAATGAAAATAATTTAGAGTTGACCCTCCCTCTTCCCTAATTTTTTTAAATATTATTTCGCGAATCATGCTATTATGTTGCATATAAATAGTAGATAAAAATAGTTAGCGATTTAATACAAAAAAGTTTAAAAATTGACCGTGTTTGGGGGGCCATATACCTATTATAGTATTAAAAATTAATTAGGAAATTTTATCTGTGGTTAATCATAAAATTCTTTTTATAAATGCAGTTTGTCCGATACTGACAGTTGCAATAACTACAAGTCTAATTAAATTGTACAGAATACTTCACATTAAAAGTACTTGGTTTCGCGAAGAACAATACGCAGACCGAAGGACCTTTCTAAGTAACATTTCCGAATGAAAAATATATTAAAATTTAGCGCGTGAAGGACCTCCATGCATTAAAGAGGTCATCACAAAAAAAAAAAGATCTCATCGATCGCCGTCAGAAAGCTGACACCCAAGAACTGCTAGAATAATGCATGAAGTTTTCGCAGCAAATTCCCTTCAGAGCTATCTTGAGATTACAGAAAAATTTCCGGTAACTCTATTCCCAGGATACTACCAAAGGCCGTGACTTAAAAAAGGGATTATTTACGTTCGATGCTTCGAGTTACTGTCTCGAGAGAGACAAGAAGCAAGAGTGTCACTTCATCCCGTTCTTATTTTAAAACTGCCAGCAATTGTCTCAGACATTTCATTTTGGAAGAACTTCTTCCATGCTAAAAGCAGAGTTTCACATTTTGAATGTTTTTTCTTCTTGAAATCGGAAAGTTTTCTGATTCGAAAGAAGAAAAATAAGCAAATGTAGCATTGTCTTAAAAAGATTGATAGTAAAAAGAGAGAATATTCGTTTATTTTGACAAAAAAAAGCAAAAGACATTTGACAATATTGAGTAGAAAATAAGATTCAGTTGAAATAATCCCTTAAATAGTACATTTTCATAGTTAATTCTCTGTAATCATTATTTTGATTTTCAAAGGTACGCATAAATTTTCTAATACTTTTAAAAATTATATTCGTTCAAATCAAATATAGTTTCTATATTATTATTATCAAATTGCTTCACAAATAAAGCAAATGACAAATTCCATCAATTTATTATGATTTGATCATAAAACTTCAAATTACTTAAACATCACACAATATTTTATAATCATTTATTATCTTATAATAGAATTATATAAAGTGTATCTGTTTAAGGGTGTGAATATTTAAGAGATATAAAAGAAAAAAATATAATTTTTTTAACTTTATACTCTAATTAGTTTTAAATAAAAAAAATGCTAAATGTATTTTAAGTTTATGAAACTCCAATTTTGCCTATTTTCATATGTAAATGGAATATATTAAACTTAACAATACTCGAAAATTTTGAAATTGTCAATACTTATTATAAAAATATTAATTGAGTGTTTCTTAAGAAATTATTTCTTCTGTAGAAAATAATTGATATTTATTTTAGGCAAATTAAACTCAATCAATCAAGTTAGGGGAAAAGTGTCATCAGCTATTTTTTAATATTTAAAAAAAGATTATAAGATGGAGGCAAAGTACATGTATTTACTTTATTTTCAAAATTAAAAACCTTTGTTTGATTTAAAATATTTCGATAGTTTTGATTTATAAAAATTTTTCACAATTCATTACAATAAATTATTTCCATCAGAAACTATAAGATTTTTGCAAGCATACAGAAATGTACTCATAAAATTCAAAATACAATATTTCGCCCCTCTAAGCAAATATAAAATCTTGAGAGAAAAAGAGAGCCACATTAGTTTATCATGAATGTTTCTACTTTAAATCCATTAAGAGAAAACATTGATAAAAATTTTAATATTTTCTAATTTACTAAAAAAATACTTAAGATTTAAATGTCAGTCTCCCCCATCACCCCCTCCGCAAGAAAAAGATTTCCTTTATCCAATTGAAGCCAGCATCCATTAAAGTGAACAGCTGACAAAATGTCAGCAAAATTGTCAGCTCTTTTAAATACTTTAGCAAAAGCAATAATTAGTTTTACATAAATATAAAATTGAGTTTGAATCCTTTTAAGTGCACTTCTACTTTTCCAAGGAATGATAATTTCATAAATATGATTTTAAAAAGCATAAACAAGGAAAGATGCCAACTAAAAATGTAAGAAAATTACTTAAAAATTGACCATCTAAACGAACTAAAAAAGAAAAGGCTTTTAAAAATAACGATGAAACATTACAAGTAATTTTTAAAGAACCACTCAGAATATATCTCATCTTACAGAAAGCACCAGTTTCACATTCATTTGAAATTAATTTTTGAAACTTAAGTTGTTTTCTTTTAATCTCGCAGGCAATGTTTCTGTGAAGCAATATTTTTCTCAAAATCTTTGAACGCTAATGTTTAAGTAAAGCACATCTGACTGATATTTTTATTTCAAAACAATTCATTTAAGTGCACTTAACCAATCATCTTCACCAGTTTTTATACATGCAATCATTATTTTAAGAGTTAAGCAAGCAAATTACATAATGACTCGATTCACTAGCTTCTCCAAAATAATATTAGAAGCCCAAAAAAAAGTTAATATTAAATATTGAATTGATGTTATTAAAATCATGTCACACATACAAAAAGGGCAGGTTATACGATCCAATGACAGATTAAGTTGATCAGGAGTTTTAGAACATCAAACATATTTAACACTTCAGTGATTTTGTTACAGTACTGTTTTTTATTTAACATTTTTGATTATCGCCTTTTAATTTTCCATATTATTTGGAAGAGAGGAGGAAAAAGTTATTTAAATACATTTCATTAATTATTTAGGCTACTCACGTTAAAGCTTTTTCTCTTTATTGTTTCGTATTTCCAGAGAAATTTCTTCTTTCAACACCTAGAATTGAAAAAATTAAAAAAAATTATACTATGCTCTATTATCAATAATGATGACGCTAATATTTCAAAGATAACACCAATTTTTAGCACTGTTACAGTATCAATACATTTTAATAAAAAAGGAAAACAAATCTAATATTTTTTTCCGTAATTATAAAAATCTTAATTAAGATTTAAATGAATTAAATCTAAAAAAAGAAATTTGCCTTTTTGTGATATAATTCCCTTTCCATTATTTAATCAATTAATTATACTTCATTTATCAATAAAATAATGTTAATGAAAGAAAAATCTATTATACATCAATATATATATAAACTTAACTCAGTGGCACGACATCCCATGAGGGACAAGGCCTACTGTGCCCAACTCAGTATACGCGACCTTGGGCCCTAAGGTGCATGAGCAGATGTTCCGGTCAGTCTGACGCGAAACCTCTAGTGTTAAATTCCCAAGCGAGCTTAGTACTCATTTTATCGACCCATTGAAGGGATG